>KZ309606.1:38944-54556 GCA_000376725.2 Ladona fulva
AATATATTAATAACTTTTCCATTAAATCTTCCTCAGAACACTCTGATGCAAATTCAGTTCTTATGATTACTACCTGGATCTGAGATCTTTTGGGTAGAATTTACTGTCAGTAATGGTTGAATAATAGAAGCCTGATCTATAGGGGAAACTTAAATGAGAGTTGTTTCTAATGGAATTGGTGAAGTGTTGATACTTTTATTTCAATGAGTGATGAATTTTCATCTTGTTTCCATTTATGTAATTGAGCAATGAAATAGATTGATTTGAATCTGGAGGGGAAGAGGAGAACTTAACACTATATTGATGGTGGTAGGATAATTATTTGAAGATTTTAATATATCCATGAGTTTAATCCCTTTATATTATTGTAGATTGCTCACAATTCATATTTCATTGATTTATATTACTTGGAATCAGAANTCCATTTTTTGAATTGTTTTAAAAATGTGTCTTCAGTTTTGAAATACAGAGGAAATCATTCACAGCAAACTTAATAATAGTTGGAAATATACAGAAAATAAAATGGTAGCATAATTATGGTATATCTTCACCCTACCTTTATTCAGATGAGTGGAATAATCAATCTCTTAAGATGTAAATAGCAGTGTGTGATCTTATGAGATGATGCTGTGATGCAATTACTATATCTGTGAATTTCCATTGATGAACTCTAGGACTACGGATTTTAGTTTATAATTCCTTTGCTTACTCACTGTCTGGTCTTTTAAAATAAAATCCCTTCCAGTCATTCTTTTGCATAAATGAGTAACCTAAGATTAAAACTACACGAATAATTAGAACATTGCCATATTAATCTCACTGTGCATTTACATGCTTAAATCTTTCTGAGACCTCCATTAGCAAAAACAGATCCTGAGGGATTCAAAACACCATTATGATTGTTCCTGATTAGACCGATAATTCAATATTGCAAGAAACAGAAAACTGTAAATATATGCTTAACATAAAATCGTTGTTAGTTTAACCATAAGTCATAGTATGTGACAAAACCTGGTCATTATTCCCCAATACTTTTAGTTATAAATCTACTTGTGAATGATTTCCTCTGTTATTATTTAAATTGAAAATTTCCATTTAGGAATTGGTGGACTAGCATAAAATAAGATAGGTGTTCTCTATTGATTATATCATCATTCAACATTGTCGTAATCATTCAGTATTTGCTGAGAATAGCATTGTATGGTAGTCTAATTTTATTAATGAAACATATTTTCCATGGAATATCAGAGACCTTAAAATTTGAATGCCTTAAATCATGTGTATGTGAAAAACATTAGCAGAGAAACATCTGAATTTAGTATTAGTTATTCTTATCCATTAATGAACAAATTTCAGTGTGTGAATACCTGAAAGATTATATTTACCTTTCCATAGGTTTGTCTTTCCTCTTTTAGGAACTTAGCGGTTGACGAAAATTCAAGTATTTCTAAGCCATAAAACATTTTATGCCAAAGTGAAATTGAGTAATTAAAACCAGCTTTATAGCTAAGAAACAGTGCTCTTCTGTTAGACTTTGCTATTGCTATTTTGAATCCTTGATTATTTTAATTTCTAAATGTAACATGCATTGGTGTGTATGCTGAAAGATTATCCAGACATCATTTTTCATTTATTAACGTTCTCAGGTAGCTTCTAAATTTTCAACAATGGTTACAACTTTTATTGTATAATNTCCATTTTCTCCATTTTTCCTTCAGAATAAACTTCAATATATTAGAAGCATTCATTTGCTGTATAAAAGGAGTTAACTGAGTGATTTTATCAGACACTTGAAAATCTTAAGCCTTTGAGCAAATCTTCACATTCCCCAGGGATTCTTAGTTTTGTTAAATTTCTGACATCTGTGACCTCCTTTCTTTCTCTTTATATTTCCTTCCCCTGTTTTTGTTTGTGAAGTATTTTACCTCATGGTCTTATTTTCTTAATTTTGCCCTTCAACACTTGAAAAATGTAAATGTCTGAAAAAACATTAATGTCTTGCCTTTCAACTTTATTTATTCTTCTTTCTTAGCTAATTGTAATTTGTTTCAACATTAATATAGAGTGAAGTCTCGATCTTGATTGACCTGACCATAGAGTATAATTACTGGAATAAAAAGAACATTGCCACATTACTCTTGTTGCATATTTACATATTTCAATACGTATGAGTTTGCTATTAGTAACAACAGAGCCTGAGGGATTCGAAGACCAAGATATTTGCTCCTGATTAAAGTACAAGGTCAATTTTGCAAGAATTAGCTTACTGTATCTTTGTGCTTATCTTAAAATCAATTTTAGTTTAACTTTGAATCAAAGTATGTGGCAAAACCTGGTCATTATTTACTATTATTTTTAGTTATCAATTCTCTTAAGAATGATTTTCACTGCTATTATCTTAATTTAAGATTACCATTTAGGAACAGGAGGACTAGAGTGGAATAATTTAGATGTTTTCTATTGATCATTTCATGATCAACATTGTCATAATCATTACATATCTGCCGAAAATAGTATTGTGTGGTTAATTTAAATGATGCTTGATGAATGCAGTAAAATCTCAATTTTATGAACTCCTTTAAAATGAAAAAAATCTACTAATTTGGGTGAATTAATTTGCCATTGCTTAACTTCTCCCTTTCAAGCTGCAATATTTTGAGTGCACCTTATGTGCACTTTTCCATTTGCGCATATTGTTTGATTAGGGGATAAGAATATGAAAAGGGTTCATTCAAAACCCTAACAAATCATATGAAGGATTAATATATAAATTCATAAAATTTTATGAATGAAAACACTGATCTGAAAGCAAATTACATATTCATTAGGATTAATAATGACTACTGAAAGGTATCTGGAAGGCTGACTTTAGAATAATTCACTGAAAATGACCCTTAGTTGCAGAACAAATTATTAGCTTGGAATTTCAATCCTTAGGGTACTTGAAATCATAATCAGAAATGGTTTAGTTGCAAAGTTAAAGAATTCAGAGGGTTAGACAATATGTTCTTATTGCAATTATTTGACACTTGCAGCCTTTCCGGAGTAATTAGTTTTTGAGATAAATCGACCTGTGCTTCAGATATTAATAAATTCCCCAAATTCATAAATTTAAGATGGCCAAGGTTCTAATTCTTGTTTGTATTCAGGAAGTTTGTTGTCCCCTAAACATTCCAGTCAGAGATCATAACTTTTTCTTATTTTTGGTCTGGCGAAACTTAGAGCAACTTTTCTTGTAAATAACTTTCAGACATTGTAGGAAATAGGAAAATGTAGTTGGTAGATTATATTTTTATGTGCATTTAACTGCATTTTTCTTTGGATCCCTTCACTTCTCTTTTATGTTTAATGGAATATTTCTTTGGATCTATATGATAGTAAAGAATGCAAAGTTTTCAAGCCATTTATACTTATATCAGGTTATATTCTACACTCTATTTGAATTAAGTGCTCTTTGCAATTTAAATACTGAAGTTCCATAATAATCCACGTTCATCTTTCTCATTTTGGATAATAAGATTTAGGACAACATTGTATTGAGATATTTTCAAACCCTGTAACACATTTTTCAAACCTTGTGAAAAGTAAATTGTATTGCAAAGACTGAATTCATACGGTCTGGTATAGTTCAGTTTCCAAGGGGCATTTATTTAGTACGTTCTTAAGTATAGAAACTCCCTTCACTTCCGTTTGTGGTTTTCCTGCATTTGGATCTATATGCTAGCACAGAATGCAGAATTTTTCGGTCGTTTCATATTTGTTTGTTCAAAATATATTCCACATCTAAATTGAGTCAAGTACTCTTGGCTATGGGAATACTTCAGTTCCAAAAAAATATGTTCCTCTTTCAAATACAGTTTTTCTAGTGAAATTTGTGTGATGAACTATTCCGGGCATTTTGTGTTTCTGAGAGCGTAGTGATTTTTATGTTCAGTTTCAAGTACTCAGCTTCCATTGGGCAAACATTTTGTTTTGCATATAAATTTTCATAAGTTCACATTGTGCATTGCTTGTAATATTTTTGAAATTTGTTCCAAGTCTTAAACTGCCAAGTGATAATTAACGCTTGTTCTCATGATTTTTTAAAATTGTTTCATGTAATTGTTCTTGAGTTTTAATTTCCAAAGTCTGTAACTTGACATTTCTCATAATTGGCTGTTAAATTTTTATTCCAATTGACAATTGTACTGGAAGGAATTGTGAAGTTTCCGGATTGTTCTAGAATTTCCAGAAAAGTTGCTTTAGCCCTTTAATGCTCTTTTAAGCCCTTGGCAATTTAACCCTTTAATTCTGCTTCAACCCATAACAATTAACTTTTTTTTCTCATTTTTTATGTAATTCTTCTTGAACTCTAATTTTCAATGACTGTTATTTAATATTTTTCGTGATTTCTTATAATATTCTTAAATTTTAAGTCCAAATGACAATTATAGTGGAAGGAATTGTCAAGTTTTTAGAATATACTAGAATTTTGCTTTAACCCTTTGATGCCAGTTGTAGAACATTCTAGAATTTCCAGAAATTTTCCTTCAACCNAGGCCCAGGTTTGACGTCAGGCCCAGGTTTGACGTCAGGCCCAGGTTTGACGTCAGGCCCAGGTTTGACGTCAGGCCCAGGTTTGACGTCAGGCCCAGGTTTGACGTCAGGCCCAGGTTTGACGTCAGGCCCAGGTTTGACGTCAGGCCCAGGTTTGACGTCAGGCCCAGGTTTGACGTCAGGCCCAGGTTTGACGTCAGGCCCAGGTTTGACGTCAGGCCCAGGTTTGACGTCAGGCCCAGGTTTGACGTCAGGCCCAGGTTTGACGTCAGGCCCAGGTTTGACGTCAGGCCCAGGTTTGACGTCAGGCCCAGGTTTGACGTCAGGCCCAGGTTTGACGTCAGGCCCAGGTTTGACGTCAGGCCCAGGTTTGACGTCAGGCCCAGGTTTGACGTCAGGCCCAGGTTTGACGTCAGGCCCAGGTTTGACGTCAGGCCCAGGTTTGACGTCAGGCCCAGGTTTGACGTCAGGCCCAGGTTTGACGTCAGGCCCAGGTTTGACGTCAGGCCCAGGTTTGACGTCAGGCCCAGGTTTGACGTCAGGCCCAGGTTTGACGTCAGGCCCAGGTTTGACGTCAGGCCCAGGTTTGACGTCAGGCCCAGGTTTGACGTCAGGCCCAGGTTTGACGTCAGGCCCAGGTTTGACGTCAGGCCCAGGTTTGACGTCAGGCCCAGGTTTGACGTCAGGCCCAGGTTTGACGTCAGGCCCAGGTTTGACGTCAGGCCCAGGTTTGACGTCAGGCCCAGGTTTGACGTCAGGCCCAGGTTTGACGTCAGGTCCGGTACAGTAGGGGCCTGTCAGGTCCCCTACTGTACTGGGTGGGGTACAGTAGGGGAGGCATCGGACATATTCACAATGAAACTTGAAAAGGTCCTTTATGACATTTCTTTATTGCTCTCTGTAATAAAATGTACATTGCAAAATTTTTTCAATAAAGCACATCAAAAATATACACTTGATGTCTTCTTTGCTGCAATTCCTCCATGGATCCAACCAAGTACTTGTTTTGCTGAACAATCTGCAGTAGAAGTTACTACATTTGAGCAAAAAATATGAAAAACTCATTTTTACTTTGAAATGGAAATTTTCATCTGAAATTTGATTTCAACAAAATGCTTGCTTAACTCAGCAACAACAGTAAGGTAAATTGAAACTACTCAAAAATCAATTGCTTGCTTCACAACAGACATTTTAACTGGTTATGTTGACATTTTTCCATGCATAGCAAATATAAGTACATATTTTACTGAATTAATCATGCAGTAAGAGTTTTAGTATTTAAAATCAAATATTTCAGATTTTACAGAATATATGTGGCAGATAATACTCCATTATGAAAATTCTCTTTGGTTTGGAAATTATTTACTGAATATGGATTGCAACAAAATGCTTTCTAAACTGCACCAACAGCAAGTTGAAACCTTATTCAAAAGAATCTATTGTTAACGTCAGAAGAGGTATTTACAGGTCTTGAAAAATTCATTTGTTATTCCTTGTTAAATAAGAAACTAAGTATATAATTTACCGAGTTAAACATTCAGTAGGAGTTTGTCACTAAAATCACATTATAATCACACATTGGAGATGTCACAGAACAACATTTCCAAAAAAGTCTTATTAACCTCCCAAAATAACAAGTTGAAAGTTACCTCAAAATCAAATTTTAATTGCTTTACCCAAGATAAGCTTGTTATAGGTCTAAAAGGTAATTGCTTTTACATCAAATACTGCAAAATAAGTTTTAGCTTCAAGAATAACTACTTGAACTTTCCACCGAAAAGGATGGCATACATTAAATGTGGAATATTTGCCAAAATGACAGTGAAAGCAGATTAGTTAAGAATAAATATTTAAATTCCATCCCACACAGTAAGAAGAATATGCTGCATTCTATTCTAAAATTCTACAGAACAGCATTAACTAAGTCTTAACTTGTTTTAGTTATGAGCTTGTCCCTAATTCTGAAATTTTACCGACGGAATATTCATTAATTAAAAATTCTAGAAATGCATGTGGGACTAGTCTCATTTTCAGACAATTCGACAGAGTAAACTAAGATGCTTTACGTACAACATTAAAGAATTCAGTACCAGAAAAATCAAGAGCTATTTCTGTGTGTTGAGTCTACTGGTTCACGAAAGCTCAATGCTCAAATGCGGAACTCTGCGTTTAATTCTTGATTCCGATTCACTATCTAAAATAGAGCATACGGTACAATTCCGGCTGTCACAAGGTTTGACCACTAATGCCGAAAATAGACCCGGTTGTTAATTTTATCAAACTACGATACATCAATAGAGGATATGAGAAACACTAACCTTGATAATGAAATTCAAAGTTTTCGGTTTAGTGAAAACATGCGAACTCGAAAATTTCTATCCCCGTAAGAATTAGATTAGCTGGTCGAATTCATGTTCCATTTAACAGAACAGGTCATTCGCGAAGGCATGTCGTACGGAACAAAAGCACCAGCTTTTAAAACTAAGGGACATGCAAGTGCGGAACTTCGCTATCAGAATGGAATTATTTCACCAATATCGTTGCTTTCTATGAAGACCCATAAAATGACACTTGCGTTCTGACAACCAACTCAAAATTGATTACGGCGTAGTTCAAATGTTGCCTGCGATGAAACTATGCACCTGAACGAAATTGCACTCATTGATATCGACACCACGCGGTTAACTCATTTACTTCACATTAACAAATTCCCGCGAAGATATTGTAAGTTAATCAAACCATCGGAAATATAAGTTAACTCACATTACGACATAAATTAACGAGGAACAGTTAAAACATTTAATACTAATATCTTTAGTGAGACTCACGAAGAAAAGCCACCAACTGCTTACGATAAGGTCTTCAATGCCAAGCGACATCCTTCGTACGGCAGCAAGATGTCCTCGACCAGGATCGAATCGTAACCTTCACTAGTCAACAGAGGAGAGAACGAGCCGGTGGCCTGCAAACCTATTTATGCTCAGAGAATGGAATGGGGTGGCGTAGTAGGGGTAATAAGGGGAGGGTGAGCGGAAAACTACTACTGCGATCAATATAAATTTTAAATATAGAGTATTGCGATGATTATGAAATCCAATATTGAAAATAAGTTTTTAAGATAAAATATATAGTTTAAATGAAAAACTACCCCTGATTATTTTCTAGAAACTGTTTACCGTACCAAATGACTAAAATACGACCGTAGATGACTAAAATTCGATTTTAATTAAATCAAACACAAAAGAATGAACTGGCCTTCTTTGGTTTGTTTTGATTTTCAGTTTACCTGGGTTAGTTATAACTGAATGTAGAATGGAAAAATATTGCATATTTCCGTCAGCTAAAATAAAGTCAGATAAAAATAGCGCCACCATTCAAATTTATGCAATGAATTTCTTGAATATTGTTCCAAATATCAAATAACAGTTCAATTGGAAGATTAGTTGATTGTAATTGTTACGTATCCTCATTAAGTGGTCAAACTGTTTTTGTTGAAAGCAATAAATATCTATCGTATCTAAATTTCTCTACTGCCACAATACCAAATTTCTGATGCTATAATGACTTTGAAAGTATTTCAGATCCTCATAAGCTGTAGAGACGGAGTAATAGTAGTGGTATTGCTAAAAGTATTTCAACAGCTGAGGTAATTTCGCGCACATAGGCTCCTACCTGGAAACAAACCTGGGACTGCTTTCATCAAGTCGAACGCGTTACGCACATTGATAACCGAGAGCTCTATTGTGAAGGAGGTGAGGCTGTTCGGAAGGCGGTGTGATAAAAGACATTTTCCCAAATGACTTCCATGGTTAAAATATACTTTATACAAGTTATTTCAGAATGCGAGTTTTTGCAGAAATATGACTCTTAACTGATAAATGAACGGATGGCGGAAAAACGTAGCAGCGAGTTGAACAGAATCATATCTAATTGACAAGTGTTGTCATTAATACGTTCATTTTAAAAATCGCAAAATGATATTGGATTTTATGAGGCTGAAATATGAATTTCCATACGTGGCTCACAAAAATGTACGTATATTCATATGTATGAATTTATATATCTATATATGATAATTGAATAATCTTCGAGAAAACTCTTCAGCTGTTCCTTTTTAAGATACATTTCAGTTCTATTCTTCCAAGCATTTCCATTTAGGTTCGTACCCTGGCCATTGAGATATAAAAAGATTGAGTATTAAAATAAACAACATGAGTTTAACTATTACTTGGAAAAATCAGGTTTCAATATTACCTGCCTAATCAAGGTATTGTGAAGGACAGAGCCCACCCTTAGAAAGTACTTTAGATGCTGAATGAAATTGTTGTCAAGGCATGAAATTTGAGCCACTGACTTAAAAGTTACATAAGGATTGATAATCAAAATTAATTTATATTTCACCTGTAAAATAGCTGAGGAAAAATATTTAAGTGATGCAGTATGCCCAGTTAATCTTTCTCTTTAGGTAACTGAGAGCAATAGTCTTTTGCTCCGAAAATATATATGATCAGAGTTGGCTGTTGTTGGTTAGAATGGCAAGTGAAGTGAAATTGTATTATAGCATGCTGTTATTGTAACAATATCATATGCATTTAAATTTCATCTCCTTACGAGTAGCTATCGTCACCTTGTTTACGGAATAGCTGTAGATGGTGGTATCATAAATTAATAACAGCGTTTCTTAAGATAGATGCCCTTTAATACATCTAAACCCAGATGATGTTGATTGAATAATTACGAAAAATCACGAACATCATCTTATTAATGAACGCCAGAAATCTCTACATTTTTCACAACCTCAACCTTCCTCCAGGAAAAAAGGCAAAGTCACTGTTCAAGGTAAGTGGGGAATAGCAATAAGGTGCACCTCAGTTATAAAGAATAATAGTGGAGATTTATAAATGGAGTGATAAGTGGAGAAATAAATTCCATAAAACGCACGAGTAAATTGTACAGATAAAAATTTATTTACATTCATATATTACCATACGTCAAAATATTTATACACCGATATGTTGAACAAAAACATAGGGGGGCTACATGGAAAATTAAATCATTAAAGCTTATTATTTCGACCTGATCCCTAATGTAACTATGTCTTCATTCGGTCCCGTAGAATTACTTAATGGTTCCTGTGTATTTTCCCACCTATGTAGTATGAATATTTGCCACTTAAGAGATGAACTGTCAATGAAATATATCTGCTACACGGTGAACTGTAAAAATGAAAATACTTCTAACTATCTGTAAATATCATTAATTTCTCACTGTTGAATTTCCTTCAACTTGATGATGAGATGCACATAGCCCCTTGTACTTTTAGAAAAGATTTTCAAATAAATAATTTTGGTTTCATTCTAATTTCAATAAAATGAGGAACAGCAGATGAGCTAAACCCGGAGTAGCGGGAAAAACGAAACTAAACTAAATTCTATTCCACTTCGAAACTGATAAACACGACAAATATATCCTATAAAAGAAAATAAATCAATAAATAAATCGATGATGAACGCATGGCTCAAATGCTTGAATTTAGATGAAGAAATGAAAGAGAAAAAGTCTGGCGCAGCAGGGAATCAAACCCGAGTCTCCGGACGGGTACTCTGTCCTCTAAACTACCACGACAGAATGATCTCTTGTAATTTCGTAGATTTCCGTGGCGTTCGGATGATCTCTTCATGGTTGTCGGATTCTCTGCCACGTTGGTAGTTTCTAATGAGATCAGAATGATCTCTTGTTCAACTTCTCGTCCTATGATGGGACTACGTATAGATCCATAGGATCTAACAAAGATGGCACCAACTCCTGCGCACACACGGGACATCGAAAATGCCACCTCACCATCATAGCAGTCTTCCTAATGGCCGGAACGGCGAAGTAATTGAGCGATGAGAAACGCAAGGTTCACATGCTCGAATTTAGTTGAAGAAATGAAAGATAAAAAGTCTCCAGCGGCCGGGAATCGAACCCATGTCTCCCATTTTCCGGGCGGGTGCTCTGTCCTCTATCCCGCGTGTGCGTAGAAATTGGTGCAATCTTTGATGAAACCTCCGGAGTGCACCGAGTCACATCATAGCCTAAAGAATTAAAGGAGAGATAGTCACTGGCCAGGAAAAAGGGAGACCCGGGTTCGATTCCCGGATGTGACAGACTTTTTCTCTTTCATTTCTTCATCTAAATCAATAGATGAAACATAGAGAGTTCCGCCTTTCTAATATCAAGAATCTCAGGATTTGAAGTGGATGAGCAATTTTATTTACATTTAACAACTAATCATTCAGTAAAATTTGCATCATGACCTGTAATTATACAAGTTTCATAGATCTTTCTCTCGTTGAAACACACATTAGGTTTTCTCCATTTTTTTTCGAGAAATAACTATTATCTACCCGCGATATATGGAAGATATGATAGTTGGAGTAATTAACTTCCATGTGGGTAAAAAACACCACTTTGATAGACTTTGATCGTTGACGTTCCTTTCTAACTCAAATTTTGGGAATATTTAACAAATATCGACGAATAAAGATTTTCTAATAGATTTCTTGTCATTCTCTACTTTACAACATAATTCTCCTAGCTTTTCCTAACGTCTTCAGTTCCGCCATTTTCTCACTTTCAAACGAAAGCTGTTCTCGATGTTCGTTGAGCAAGGTCATTGATTGAAGAAATTTTCTTTGTGGTTAATTAGATCTACCTGTGTACCTAACACATAATTGATAAGATAATATAACATATTAAATTAAAGAGAGATAGTCACTCGCGAGGAAAAAGGGAGACCCGGGTTCGATTCCCGGATGTGACAGACCCGCGATACATGGAAGAGATGATAGTCCATATAACATATTATCTTATCAATTATATATTAGGTCTTATTCATATAAGGTCTTATCTTGAGTGATTTTAAGAACTTCTTGAAATAAAATCTCCTTTGGACGTGCGTGTCTTGTCTTTAAATGAATGGTAACCGTGAAAAAAATTCCTTGTTCTCAATCAAAGAGGATGTTGTTCTGCATAAATTATGCTTAACTTCCGAGGCAATCCAAACGTTGGAAAATACAAAAACTTACGCAATTAGTACCAGTAACTAGATATCTTACCAATATACACGGTGATGTGGTTAAGAAAGAAAAAAATGGCCAACTCTGGATCGTAACTCTGGACGACATTGGTTGTTTGCAGAATGATTTGAACATTATTTCAGGTTGGTGCAGTGACGGGCAGCTTGACTTGAACGTAAAGAAGTGCGTAGCTATGGCTTTTACGCGTTCCGCCAAGGGTACCCGCACACCCTATAATATTTCAGGATATCCGTTGGAGTTTGTGAGGCATCATAAATACCTAAGTATTACGCTCAGTAGTAGTTTTTCCTTCAAAGAGCATATTAAAAGCATAGTAGGTAAGGCGAATAGGATGCAAAGTTTAGCCAGGAGAATTCTGAGGGGCTGCTCATCGAGTTTAAAAGAAATAGCGTACTTTTTCCTGATTCGTCCTCTCCTTGAGTATTGCTGTGCGATTTGGAATCCTCACGAAGTAGGGTTAACATCCCATCTTGAGATGGTTCAATGTAGGGCAGCTAGGTTCGTTAAGGGAGATTTCAGATTTGACAGCAGTGTTTCGGCAATGATAGAATCCCTCGGATAGAACTCGCTTAGTGATAGAATTCTTGAATACCGTAGGAAGCATTTCGATAAGTTTGTCACTACGGATCTCGGGGAGGAGATAGTTGATTTTCTCATCCCATCTAGTAACGCACGNGCGAATAGGATGCAAAGTTTAGCCAGTAGAATTCTGACGGGCTGCTCATCGAGTGTAAAAGAAACAGCGTACTTTTCCCTGATTCGTCCTCTCCTGGAGTATTGCTGTGCAATTTGGGATCCTCACGAAGTAGGATTAACATCCCATCTTGAGATGGTTCAACGTAGGGTAGCTAGGTTCGTTCAGGGAGATTTCAGATTTGACAGCAGTGTTTCGGCTATGATAGAAACCCTCGGATGGAACTCGCTTAGTGATAGAAGACTAGAATACCGTAGGAAGCTTTTCGATAAGTTTGTCACTATGGATATAGTTGATTAGGAGATAGTCGATTTTCTCATCCCAGCTAGTAACGCACGCAATCTTCGAAACAAAACAAAAAAGCGATACAGGGAAATAGTTGCCAGGACGGATAGATATTTTTGGTCATTTTTCTCGCGAAGTATTAGAGAAGCTAGTAGCTATCCTAGTAGGATAGTTAGGGATATAGGTGTTTTACAGCCCCTGCCACACGCCATTGGCGGTTTGCAGGGCTTGAATGTAAAATGTAAAATATTCGAATAAGCCTATCCACTATTTGTCCCTCCTTTATCATAATTAATATGAGATTAAGTCGATTTTATATGATTAGTTAACGGTAAGACAATTTGAGTTTATTCATTATAAACGGAATACGGATTAACTTCCCACTGTAAATTCAAGGGAGCACAAAAACTGAGAGTCAATCGAACGTTCTTTGAACAGAAATCTTGGTTGCCCCGTAATCTTATGCGACCGGCTTTACACTACCGCAGAAGATGCGCTTGCGAGGCACAGCTGATTTTCTGTAATCGTTCTCAAACGCGGTCCCAAATTTATTCTTAATCTTTAGACCTAAGAATTTTCTTTTAGTGCGCATCATAAGGTTCGTGTTAGAACTTTGCTATTAAATACCCTGAGATTCATAAGTCGAATAAATTACCAACTGAATTAAATATGATCAGTTTTTCTAAAGAGAATTATCTCTTAAACACTTTTTATAAGCTTGCTGTTATAAATTTTAGATCAAAACTGCAATACGACGACCAGAATACTTAATTTGGGTTCATAAATTGGAAATCATTATATTTTCGTTTCCACGTCATTAAATGGCATAACTATATCAAAAATCTCAGACTTGGAGATATTAAACCATGTCGATTTGTTGCATCAATACTCTCTCAAGATGAGTCACTGCTAAAAGTATTATTTAACATGTTTCATTGGTATTTATTCAACGGAACGTATATTAACTTACATATTAATTTACCTAAAGCCTTATTCTGTGAAAATTGGAAGTCAACTTAATGACCGTATCACTTTGAGTAATCCACATCCAAAAATTTTCAAATGAATGGCTCTGATCATTTCCGGTTAATATAGCTGATATTTTGAACTATTAGATCAGATATAAGGCATTTTTTATTAAATTAATTAATGTTATTGATAATATGCTTATTTGCTGGTAAAATGGGCATCTATAGCGTTTACATTTGCTAATATTAGGTGCCTCAATCCGATCCTTGAGCTTCGGCCTCTGATGGCTGTAACTCACTCCTGTTTACACCCCTCAAGTTGGACTATTCCGTACCTGATGTTATAAATCAATAAAGAGCGAACATAAACGCCGCACGGCAAGATGTGAAACTAAAATACACAGTTTTGTATTCGACGGCAATTGGATGGCAACGGAAACTCAACTTTCAGTAAGAGTCTCCATGATGGGAGCAAAGAGTTTCTTATTGCACTAAATGAACGAATGTAATTTGGAGCTTCATATTTTTTGGTGTATTAGAATGGTTATTCCTTATCGAATCATGTTCGGATAATTATAGATTCGGATGTTATAGATAATTCTTTAAAGCAATTCCTGTGTATGTACATCGCTAATCAGAAAATTCTTCTACATAACGTTGCCTTTTCCATGTCATTCTTCAACTTTCAGCACCACTTTTTAGCATCAATCAATTAAGGGCTAATGTACACGGTGAAGACACATTTTTTGGTATTCCTAAATAATTCTGAGGAAAGGAGTAATGGAATAGTCTCTGTGAAGCGGTTATTATCTTTCTTTCACAAAGGTATTTCTAGATTTGTTCTGACAAAAACTGTTAGCGATCGTCAAAAACCGCAATGGGTGAAAACAAAACTATATTCTCTCTAAAATAACGAAGTTCATCACATTCTCGGAAGGTCTTCTCCACGTAACAGCAAAGAATATGAATCGCAGCGGCGTAAATATTTAGATATCAAGAGCGTAGTCAATACTTATGCCCATATTGAATTCGACACGTACAGACATAATCTGATACATTCCGCGAATCACTAGAAAACATTCCTTAGCAATTTCGGTCGTACGTTCGCGGGACCAGGAGCAAGCAATCAACCGTTCTGTATCTCGTTGACGACAATGGAAGCTACGTAAGAGATTCGCGTGAAAAGGAAATATTCTTAATTACTATTTGAAAAAATGTTTCATATTTCAATACGTTTCCTACTCGCGTTAGAACGAAAATGAGTGAGTATAATAATACAATTCGGATTTCATAACATTATATCTCCTTTCTTCGGACATTTTCTTAGGCAAGCTCCGAAAAAGCGCTTTTAGTAAAATACTATATTACCTTTAAACTTTATTGGCTGTTTCATGCCTCGGTAGTCATTCTCAGTATCTGAAGAGGTTATCATTGCATCTATTATTTTCACTTTTCTTCTATAAGTGAGGCATTTAAAACTTCTTTGTGCTGTTTCAGTTTAGCATCATCACAACCTTACTTAACCTTTACAAGCTGTGAAGAATGGAGAACTAAAGAAGTCTGTGAACGGAAACGTAAGACTCAATCTAACATCAGAAAAATTAACTCAAGGTGGTAATACAGATCCTTGGAGAAGAAAGTGTGTAATTCACGAAAGTTCATTAAACAATAATTATACAATTATAATAATTCTGGCTTCGTAAATTAGATGGAATGAGATGACGGTTTGAAGTTGAATATAACAAGTATCCGTATGTACAAATCATTTCACTTCATTTTTCAATGGCTAACCAAATCTTAATCACATGAATTTATTCATCGCGTCCTTGATTGTCCTTAAATTTCGAATATATATAGTGACGATCTCATCGCTTTCCTTCCGGGTGGTCCGAAGCCTCATACGTCCAATCGTGAGCAGGCCAACAGGTTGTCAGTTTTAAAAAATCTGCCCGAACTGATGTACGTTCACGCGCAAGCGTGCGTGCCAAACCTGTACTGGGGCGACTATGACCACCTTTTATCACTCGGTAGATAAATATATCGCTGT
>KZ309606.1:60614-70660 GCA_000376725.2 Ladona fulva
TGAATGATTCCAATTGTATTCCAGGCATTATCGAATCATACATTGGCTTTCTACCATGCAAAATAATGTATAATGACCAGAGTAATGGAATGTATGATGAAAAGTGACCGTAAAAGAACAAAGATTGTAAAACAGCATTTTTGATCAGAATGATACCAACTGAATTAAAATATAGAAATAAATGTGGGAAGCCTGGTTAACATATGCTACATGCTTCTATGTAGAATTAGATTCTATTCAATTACCTTTGTAGTTCTATATAGAGGCATGAGACAAAATCGAAATATTTTTTTAAATGAAATGTATTAATAATTAATATATATCGCTAACATAAAAGATTTACAAAATAACTTAGTAAATTGTACCCAGGTACAACTCTTTCTCTTTATGAAATACACTTTCAGTTAGACCTAATGTATGCAATTGCATTACAGATATTACATGAATTACTTGGACTGAAATACTCGTAATAATTAATTTTTGACCGTCTATTGATTTAGAACCTTTTTTTGGTTTATGAAGTCTCTTATACTTGTTACGTAATTTGACCATCTGGGGACAAGGAAAGCATAGCCTTTCATCAGTGTGAATTTCTTCACTTCATCTGCTTTCTTTTTATGCACTGTTTCGTAATAATGTGACCTTTGAACTAAATAATATGTTCACCTATTGTTTGAAACTTTGATTGTTCACAAAGTGCTAGGAAACGCCTATTGAAATGTTTTATTTGGGACCTGACATTAAGTGCTCTTTCATAATCTATGTCTTAAGCAAACTGCAGTCTCTCATCTTCCAAATATAAAAAAATACCCCAACAGTCATAACAAGATTTTTATTTATTCATATCATACTTGGGACATAATAAACAAAGTCAGAAACTTTCAAAATTTTAATATATTTCATATAAAGATGTTTGAAGTCAAACTCGGATTTTGGGTCAAATAACCCACACCGTCCTTCTCTTGTTAAAGGTGGAACTTATTGTAAATTATACAAATAATTCTTTAAGAAATATACTTTCATGTATTTAGGTGATTCAATTAATTGGCTTTATGGATGTTGTTAATAACTTATATGCAAACTCATTTCCAATTGTGTAGAAATTGCCATCAAGTCGCTGAGAATCTCAGAAATCCAAACTTGTAATTTCTATCTATGCTGTTACAATTTTATGAAAATATCTTCTTTAATACATTTCCTTCTTAAATTTAATTATTTAAGTTATTTATTTTCCCTTTAACTGAGTTTATTTTGGTAGTATCGACTAATTTAAATAAAGTACAATAAATGTTAAATCCAGTTTGTGTTATGATCAGTGTTAACATTATTTTTATATATAACATGTTGCAACTGATTTGTTTTCTCATTGTATAAGGATTTTTATATTTGCAAGTGAGGGAGAGCCTTAATATGCTAAATGAAGAGGAGGGCCAGCTAAACACCATATATGTAAACCAAAATGGAGGATCTACACAAAATTGTACTATTTTCCCATGGAAAAATTCATTTGTGAAATATAGTCTAATTGTCTGACTGAATGGTGGCATAATGGCGGCTTAATGGCAACTCCACAAAGTTACATTGCTGTATAACATTGCTGCTATGTTATGTCAACATGAAATTTGCTGGGCCACTATTATCTTTTATTGAATCTACCATTTGCTCTTTGCCTTATTCCTCATGTACATACATTAGACAGAAAAGGACCACAATGCTTTTTAAAGTATTTACCTACATAATTTCTACTTTTCAAACTTGCAGAAAGCATCTCACATGGTTCATTTAATATCTAATATTTGGATGCCTAACAGATGATTTTAATTTCTAATGTTAATGCCTTCATTAGAACTATTGTTGCCACTTTATTATATCACCTAATATCATTTTTTGTTTTTGAATGTTTTTCTTATTTCCTCAAAAAGTTAGCAATTATATCAACAACAATACCAAGAAAATTTGCCCAGCTATGTGAGACAAAACTTATAGCAACAACATTTCATAATGCTAGAGTGGAAAACTAGTAACTATAGTCATCCAATTTGTTAAACTAATTACAATGAAACTTTAGACTGATGACAGTGAAACTGAGATTAATTTATGTTTTAATTTTGTTATTAACTTTGTGATTTAGTCCTGTCATCCACTATTCTGACTATAATTTTTATAAATACTGTTAGCATGTTTTACATATAATATGGTAGAAAAGGGGGCTTCAAAATGTTTTGGAATATGTGAAATAAATGATATTTTTGAAGCTCTTAACAAGAATAAGCCCTAAATCGGTAAATGATTCAACAAGAAGTCACATTATGGAATAAATTCACAAAACCAGAATCACATTATGGAATAAATTCACAAAAAGACAGTCATATCTGAAAAAAAGCATGGGCCATTATAGCCCAATTTTGGAATTCTATAAAATATTACTTGTTAATCGCAAACACAGATTATTTTCTAATTTGTCACTGAAACACCTAAATTCATTCCATCTGATCTTTCCTTACAAAGCTTTGGTGAAACTGATAAAGAAAACACTGCAACACAGTGATATTCACAGATAGTAAATACACCACAGAAGTGAGAAGATTAAAGAAATTTTTATCCAAGTCTTTAAAATTGTTGTGTGGAATATTTCTTTTTGTTATTTGTTTATTTTGATTTATTTCTTTCTTTTTACTTGGATTTATTTTTATTTTATATTTGTTCACCCAATATTTTGAATTTTTTTCAGTTGTTACTGATTTCTTATTTTAAATGCTACTTTCATTGCCTAATGCACACAATATATGCCAATCACCAATTTACACTTTCCTAATTACACATTATGACAAGTACACATGCTGGTTACACAGATTGTTACAGCAGGAATACATTCAAGGAGTGCTGAAATAATTCAATCATTTTGTTACTCATGCTTACATTCACTCATTACTCATTATATCAATGAGTTAACACGATGCAAATTTTTGTGTCTCTAAAGCACTTTCAGACATAAATGTACCTTTTAACAAAAATATTATAAAATTTCATTTGATTATTCATACAATTTTCTCTGAATTGAAGATGCATGATTACTGAACATAGTTTTGGTAAAAGTGCAATTCCTGCAATGATTAATTGTTATGGTGATTATTAATACACTTATTTAGTTCTAAAATAATAAGTTCTAAATAACGGATAAGGGATCATTTGCTCCTCAGGTATTACACATATGTTATACAGATTATATTACAGAGTACAGTACTCATAAATGTAAGTATATTCAAGTATGAATGAAGCAGCACTTGTTACAAAATAAGAGTTGAAGTGCAGAAGTTGTCAATGCATAATTATGATTAAAGGTTAAAATAAATGCATGGGAAAATGTACTATGAATGTGTGTGTAGTGAAATAATTAAGTAAAAGGAAAACAAATTAGACAGTACTGTAGAAGAAGGTTTTGGCAGAAGTATAAAGGATAAATAGAGGGGAATGTATAGCAATTTACATTTAATGTATAAATATTAAGAGGAGATGAATTGCTAAACATATTGAGCAATATATGAATATATGTGACATTTTTAGTATGAAAGTAATATTTTTTATCAAGGTGCATTTTCATAATTCTTTCTTTGATAACTGATCATATTCTGCTCCTAAATAGTGAAAATAAAGAAGAAGGAAGTGCATTAAATGTGAGTGAGTAAGTAAATGGTAGTAGAGAGAGAATGTTCCTCCAAAATGTATAAGACTTAACTATGTTAATTTTTTTTGTTGAATTGAATGTTGAATCTTGAAGGCTCACTAATACATATCTTCAGAAAAGAGACTTAAATGACAATTTCCTGCCTGCACTTCACTTTTTGTCATTGTTGTCAAAACAGAATCTTTTACTATACATCTGAAAAATACTTTCCAAAACATTTTCCCTGGTTCCCAATTTATAAAGAAGCTACTCATTTTAGTGGTTTGAAGAACTTCGTTAATTCCTGGATATTTCAACAGCCATATATTGTTGAAAAGACATAAAAGAAGAAGAAAACATACAAATACAAACTAATCTATAGAGCTGGGGATAAATGGTTATTTGGGAGGTCATAATTTTTGAAGCCATGTTTGATTCTCCTTCAACTTTGTACATTAGAAAATAATACAGACATTTCCCATTGTAATAAGAAGAATAAGAATATATGTTTTAAATGTTGGACTTTAAAAAAAAATTGTCCAGCTCCATGATAGGAGAAAGGGAAGGAAATGTTCAAAAGAAAGTAAACATTTTTTTGTAACTAGCAATATGTAAAACCTGCATTTTGTGTTGCAACATGTTTAGTAAATAAAACATCACCATGGAAATGATTTTTGTTGCAAATAACTACTTTCCTTGTAAGGAGAACTTCATTTACCAACTTGAATGAGCTGAATTCATAGTTTTGTTCCTGAGTAAACTAAATAAACTTACTTGACCTAAATAAATANAACATGTTTAGTAAATAAAACATCACCATGGAAATGATTTTTGTTGCAAATAACTACTTTCCTTGTAAGGAGAACTTCATTTACCAACTTGAATGAGCTGAATTCATAGTTTTGTTCCTGAGTAAACTAAATAAACTTACTTGACCTAAATAAATATTCATCATGATACTAAGATAATAAAGTTAACTATTAATACTACGTAATTGTTAATCAAGTTGAAGTTTCTTACATTCCAGAACCCAAAAAAATCTGATATTTCCAATTGATACATTACTAATGGCCACATTAGCAGTACAGTTTAAATATGGGTGATAAAACAAAAACATTAAAAAAATCCATTTTAACATAACTTTTACTAAACCACAAGATTTATACACACACGACCATGGTTTCGCAGCATGGCTGCATCATCAGGTGACTGCATCATCAGGTGACATGGCTGCATCATCAGGTGATCAGGTGCAGCCATGCTGCGAAATCATGGTCGTGCATGTATAAATCTTGTGGTTTAGTAAAAGTTATGTTAAAATGGATTTTTTTGAGATTAATCATTACCACAAAGTCACTCCTGATTCTGTGTCATTTAAACAAAAACATGGCAAAAATCAACTACAAAAATTACTTATAGCAAAGTACTGTGAAAGTAATTGTCATAAAATAAACTTCTAAGCTCAAAAGCTTTTAAGGTTCCCTATGATCTAGTACTCTATAATAAAACAACTAATGTAAATGGTTACCACTAATCTAATTCTTGCTTAAGGTTTTTAACTGTACCAAATCCATTTACCTAAAAAATACAAAAAAGCAATGATTCAACTGTAATTTAAATGAGAGGTGTGTAAGAATTGTCCTCCATACATCCTAGTCCTTGTCTTCTACACATTCCAAGACAATTGATGTCCATAATTACTACTAGAGCAATGGTTACTTGGCAAACTATGATTGAAAGAGAATTTGCTGACCTTTCTAAACTGGCTGGAGAGTCATGAATTAAAATTACACATATAATGGTACAAGTACACCATCATTCATTGGTTCTTTTAAAAATAACCGTTTTCTTCTCCACTCTTTATATAAATGGGGAGTACCTACACCTGCACCTGTATCTTGCAAATTATATAATACTTTTTGCAATAAATGCAGAAGAATGAACTTGAAGTCCTCAGCAGAACAAAATATCAGGGTGAACTTAACAAAAAAAAAGGTAATTTGCAGGCCAAGTACTAATGAAACTGAATAAAATACCCCCTGATGTCTGCTCAGATAATACATACCTAAGATAGACAGTAGGAAAGAACAGCAGGGTGAATGAAGTGAACACATGCAGCAATAACCGAGTAACTCTTGACAACACAAAGAAATATGGAATAGTGTATGCTTGGAATAGCAAGAAGATACAGGAAACACAACACCTGGGTGTGAAACATCATACCGTATGTTAAGATCACTGAAATAGATGTGGGAAGGTCATGTTGTGAGAAGAAGCAACAGTTGGCAGACGTTAGTAGTTCTCAACAGGACACCAAGAGATGCAAATAGACCAAGAAGACCAAAGGAAGGAAGGACCAAAGGATGATGGAAGAGAGACATCAAGTGTATCACTGTGGCAAAGAGAAACACAGAATAGAGAAAATTGGAAAATGCTTGGAGAGAACTACATCGGACCTTGGATCAAAAATGGCTGATGATGGTCATATAACATTCAATGCAAATAACTTTCCCATGATATTCAAGGTAATGATAAATGACTCATCTTATCATTAACAAATTAATATCATACTCTAAGGAAGGAAATAACAATACCTTGTAACAAGTTAATTAGAATGCTTAGCCAAAACATTCCATGAATCAAGATGAAGTTCTAAAAAGGGGTTTTTATTTTNATTAATATCACACTCTAAGGAAGGAAATAACAATACCTTGTAACAAGTTCATTAGAATGTTTAGCAAAAGCATTCCATGAATCAAGATGATGTTCTAAAAAGGGATTTTTATTTTAATTACACATTTATGTATATATTTTTGTGTGTGGAATACACAAATCAAAATTTAACGTGCATTTGAACCTGAGTATATGAAAAGATAGCTGATGGAAAATAATAATAAATGAGGGCCAAATATTAACTTTGGTTAAATGAAACACTTTGTAACCATGCAAGGGCTGTATGAAAATCACCTGTGTAAGGCAAGAAAACGCATTTTTTTAACTTCTTTCAAATTTATATCTCAATATGGTCTCTTTTCAACTCAATACATCCAGCAAAATTCTAACTTTTTCAAGCCATCCAAAAATACATTTTGTTGAACTCTGCAAAATAGGTATCTGTTATAGTGATGAATTTCTTGTTTGACGTGAATCGCTTTCCCCCAAGCCATTTCTTCATGTTTGCATACAAAATGAAATCATATGAAGCCAAATCTGGAGAATAGGGTGAATGAGGTAGCAATGCATACAGTAATTTGACCAGTTTTGCTGTGGCGATTGCAGATGAGTGAGCTGGTGCATTGTTCTGATGGAAGAGCACTTTCTTCATTGCCAAATGGGCCAGTTTTTTCCTCAATTCAGCATCAAATCGGTCCAATAAATCAGCATAGTACTGCCCCGTGATTGTCCTTCCTTTCTTCAAATAGTCAGTGAAGATGATGCCTCGCAAATCCCAAAAAACAGTGGCCATGTCTTTTCCGGCTGATGGAACTGTTTTCGCCTTCTTTGGAGCAGCCGGGTGAAATCCACTGTTTTGACTGTTCTTTCATTTCTTTCATGTAGTAATGGATCCATGTTTCAGCAACAGTCACAAAATGCTTTAGAAACTCTTTCGGATTGTGCTTAAACATGTCTAAACAGTGCTCCAAATTTGTCATGCGATTCCGTTTTTTCTCCACTGTGAGAAAACGTGGCACCCATCTCCCTGATAGCTTTTTCATGCTCAATATTTTTCATGTAGGATGCTTTATATGCATTCAATTGAGATGTTAATAATGTCAGCAATCTCTCTGATCTTCACACTGCAATCTGCTAGCACGATATCATGGACTTTGTTAACCATATCCTCCATAGTCACATCAATTAGATATGGCTTGGGTGCTCTTCATCAAAAGTGGATGTACAGCCACCCTTGAATTCACCAATGTCTGATGGTAGTCATTGAAGGTGCATGATCCTTATAAACAGCATGCAACTTCACCTTGATTTCCTCATACCTCTTCTCATCCAAAGAAAGAAATTGAATCACTGATCGATATTGCTCTTTCTCTATGGTGGCAAGACCTTGACTACTTTCAACAGCTATCAAAACAAAACTACTTGATTAATCTGTCTGAAATGTTGACAGTCATATCTAAAGATGGAATTAAATTACAGCTTACACATTTTGAGCCAGTGGTGCCATCAGTTGCTAAACACGGGTACTTATCATACAGCCCTCGTAGAGGTACACCAGAACATAGGGATGGAAGGAAAGGTTACTGAAAAGGAATACAAATATTTAAGGAGCACAATATAAAAATAAGAACCCCCAAAATATAGAAGCTAACAACAGCAGAAGATATATTTCAACCAATGCTAAGGAAAGTATCCTAGGAAAAGAGCACATTGTGAATCATTCAGTTAATTTAGATGCGTCTCATGAAAAAGTATTTCCAGGATCTAGAAATAATGGTTATATTAATGATATTTAGATTACAACCATTTTTTGTAATAAAAATATTGATGTTATTGAAACACGAAGGAAATATGAATATAAACACAAATAATATTAAAATGAAGAATAAGCAATATTGTGAAAATGTATTGACTTTATCATGGCTGAATAAAAAATTAGAATTTAATGCTCAAATACGCTACCATGTCCTTTATTATTAACTTCAAACCATTAAACTGAGATTTTAATATTTAAAGTAATATTGAAAGTTCCCTCTAATGCTAACAATCTTATGCTGCACATCCATAAAGGACAACAATAATAAAAGCAATTTAAATTAACCATATTTTGTTTAGCAAAAATCACACACCACTGCTAATGGATTTTGAAAAAAGACCTACCTAGAGGAACTGGGGTAATTATTATTAATTTTTTTGGTATTAGATATTAAAATTAACGCCTCACTTGGTTTTTATATTCCTTGAAGAAATTTTCTGCAAAACCTTTTCTTATTTCATTCTTTAGTAGTAAACTTATTTTAAGAAACCAATAGAAAAGATTTTGTCTTCTTGTTTTTACGATCTTCTGAAATGCACAGTGAAGCACCTTGCCTCTGATATTATAAAATTGAGTGTTTTAGTGTCTGAGATTGCATTAATTTGGAATTCAATTTGTAGGGTATATTTACAAATCTATAACATATAACAAAAAATTTGGATTTAAATAAAGATTTTTGGCTGTGAACCATCAATTTTAATAACTGCAAGATAATAAATTGCATTGAACAAAAGGTTAAAAAATATTTTTTGGCATTCAGGTCCACTATCCTTTTTCACTATCCCCATCATTTCTCTAGTAGTTAATTCTTTATCATCAACTTCAAAATGTGGATTAATCCTGTTTTTCTATTTTCAAATTTAAAATTAAGATTAATTCAATTGTATATCACCTGATATAAATGCTATTCATACAAATCATACAACTGTAAGCTGAGTTTTAAATTATATTGCAAAATCAGAAAAAAATTTATCTTTTTCCAGTTAATGATAAAAAATTAATTAATTCATGAACAATAAGTTAGCATTTAATGGAAAAATATGGAAAGGTAAGCAATTAAAAATATCCTAAATGAATAGGATAAAAGAATATCAGAATAATGCTACTCCCCTACTTCCCCTCCTCGACTTCACCTCCCCTCAATTCCCCTCCCCTCGAATCCCCTCCCCTCATTCCCCTCCCCTCACCCCCTCATTCCCCTCCCCTCATTCCCCTTCTCCTTCCCTTCCCCTCCCCTCATTCCCCTCCTTCCCCTCCCTCCCCTCCCCAGTTAGCTCATCCCTACTTTACCTCCCCTACTTTGCCTCCCCTGATATACCTCCCCTACTTCACCACCCCTACTTCACCACCCCTACTTCGCCTCCCCTACTTCGCCTCCCCTACTTCGCCTCCCCTACTTTACCTCTCCTACATTACCTCCCCTACTTCCCCCTCCAAGCTCCCCTAATAGCACTCATCCCCTCCCCTCCTAGTACCCGTTCCTCCCCTACTTCCCCTTTAATCTCTTTCTTTCATTATCCTTTCCCAATTATTACCCCCTCCCCTACTCATTTCTTTTCCTCTAAAATTATCACCTCTCACTTATCTTCTGCATGTTACTTTTTTTCAATTGTCTACCTTATATTTTATATTTTCCATGCTATTTAACTCCCAACTAAACCCCCTAAATGAGCCAAGGGTTATTTTCCTGCTTTTTTTAATCTAACTAAGCTATACCTGTCCTCCTTAATCTTAATGTTACAACTAAATCACTCACCTTTGCTACTGAAGCTGATATCCATTTTAATGGTCCTCATTCTGCACACTTCAGCCACTAGTAATGTGCACGGTACACTGGCTGCAGTTACTGGTTGGCTTCTTCCAGGTATTTCTGCATGGACCATCTTGGACCTC
>KZ309607.1:16155-43271 GCA_000376725.2 Ladona fulva
CTGAACTGGATACCAAGAGACGTGAAGAGACCAAGAAGAAGACCAAGGGACCGATGGAACAGAGACATCATTCAGTATTTAGGGGTAACATGGCAACGAGAGGCTCAGAATAGAGAGAATTGGAAAGCGCTTGGAGAGGCCTACATCCGACGTCGGATTGAAAATGGCTGATGATGATGATGATGATATATATATATATCATTGACCAAATGATCAAAAAGAAAAAGAGAAGGATGTGCTGCGGCCGCATCTATAAGACAAAAGACGAGGACATGACCCCGAGTTGGTGCCCTCTCAGATACCTGGGAAGGGCTATTCTTGAACACTTCGGCTCTAAATGCAGTGGCTGTTCTCTCTTTCTACCGCAATTGGCAAAAGGTGAGAGAAAAGAATAATGTTTATTACAAAATCAGTGGACTGTATTTGATAAGCTATGACCATGAGCAACATGTGACTTACCAACAAAAGGATCAGCGTCCGTATGGTGAGAAGGTTCAAAGGCTTCTGGAGGAGAATGCACTTGCACACAAAAAAAAAAGACATCCGATTGGACAAATCACAATGCCCTCTGTGGCCATTACTTATTACTGGCGCGAATACAAAACAGTGGCATTATCAGATACCAGAGTTTTTGGATAACCAAATTTGAAAAATAAATTGTGAAATAGAACATTAATTGCAAGAAGAAGCATCTTTCACTGGTTCTAAAAAGGAAATTTTGGTAATACCATCCACGGCATTAAAGACATAACAAACCATATTTTGAGCAAGGTAGTGGACCCACAAAGTCAATGTAAAGTATTTCACAGGGAGATGTGACTGTATGGGAGGATAATTAACCAGGAGAGAGGGTATTTCTGGGTTTAGTTACTTGACACAAATGGCACCTTTTCACCATTTCAGTTATTTCTGCTTTATGGTTTGGCCATCAATAGGAGTGAGAAATTCTCGTAACTGTTTTAGTGACCCCTGAATGAGCAGCAGAGGGCAGTTAGTGAAAATAATTTAATAGCATAGGGCGTATGACCACAGGAGCAACAATTCTATAAGTTTTGGACTTTGTTAGCTTAGTGCAGAGGATGCCATCTTTAAGGGCATAATATCTCCTGTTGACTTTCAAAACTGAGAGCTTAGATAATTTTTTGAGGTCTTGACAGAAAGCATCTTGCTTTTGGTGGGCTCTAATATAGACAAAGGAAAGTGGGATATTATGCAAAAAACAGGATATGCCTGATTCAAGAGATGGTTGATTAAAAGTAACACGGGATAAACAATCCGCTGGTTTGTTAATGTGTCCTTTGACATGGTGTACAGTGAACTTGTAAGTGGATAACTTTAAAACCATGCACCCAATCTTCCCTAGCTGCTTGGGATGAGAGAAAAGCCAAGTAAGTGCACCATTATCAGTGTATAAATGGAAAGGCATCACTTGAATAAATTCTTTAAATTTCTCAATGGCCCAAGTACAAGCCATACATTCTAGTTTATAGCTACTCAATTTCTGCTCATGAGGATTAAGTGTCCTACTGGCATAAGCAACTGGGACAAACTTTCCATCAATCTTATGATTTAATACTGCCCCTAGGGCCAAATGGCTAGCATCAACAAAGAGGTGAAATTCTAAATTAAAACGAGGCATACGTAATACAGGTGGAGTAGATAGAGTAACTTTTAGTTTTTCAAAATATTGAGATTGAGGACTGGACCACACAAAAGTAAAATGTTTTCTTTTCAATTGATTCAGAGGATAAGCAATTTCAGCAAACCCAGGATTAGAATAAAACCCAGCCATACCAAGAAACCTGGAGTCTTGTTTCAAATTACAAGGCACAGGAAAGTTGATGATTGGATGAAACCTGTCAGGATCGACTGAAAGATTTCCCTCATGGATGAGATGTACCAAGAAAGCAATAGAGGATCGGCATAGCTTCAATTTATTCTTATGTATAGTCAAACCCGTTTCACTAAGTTTAGTCAGCACAGCTTTAAGATGGGTAATATGGGACATCAGGTCCTTAGAATAGATACAAAGGTCATCAATATATGGATAGACACAAGTAAATTTTAAATCTCCTAAAACCAAATCCATAAGATGTGTGAACACCTGAGGAGAGTTTACAAACCCAAAAGGGAGTCGAGTATATTGATACAATCCAAAAGGAGTAACAAAAGCAGTGAGTTTTTAGAGGCATCAGATAAGGGTATCTGATTGAAAGCAGAATTCAAATCTAAGATAGAGAAAAATTTAGCATATGACAAATATTGAAAGGCATGATCGACCAAGGGAGTAGGATATCCGACAATGACAATTCCGATCCGACAAAGAGCGCAAAATAAGAGAAATAGATGCTAGGACGAGTCGTTTTAAGGATTCATTCTTTCCGCGAACTATACATGATAATAATAGGCTAAAAAAATAAAGGATGAGAAAGTAAAGGTTGTGAGTCAGTTAGCTCAATATTATATGTCAACAAGTTGGTTAAATCGAGCCTGGGAGTTATGACATCAGAAAATTTGTCAATTAAAGACAAAATGGCTGGAGGCAAAGTAGAATTGGTATCCGAAAGAGTGGCATTTTTTAGCCTATGTAACATACCAGAATGTTGAACCTTGTCCTCATTTAAAAAAGAATCACTAGTCGAAGAGACTTCGTTAAAAAGAGACTGTAATAAAGCATCAACCACACCGGCATCCTGCTCACTTACTGGATTTTCAAACGGCCAACAATGGTCAGGACGTGCATCAAAAGAAAAATAATTTGGTCCTAATGTCATCCTAGTTTTCAAGATAAAATCCCTTCCAAGGAGGACAGGTACAGCCAAAGAAATAATGTAAAACTGATGAGTACATGATAAAGAATGAATGGCAATCTTAACCTTAATATCCTGAAGGAGTTCATACTTATTTCCACCAACTCCACAAATGTAAATGGGCGAGTCAGAAGATGAAGCTATTTTAGATCCAAGTCTCATTGCGAATTGTGTATCTAATAAAGAATAGGATGAACCCGTGTCTATTAACGCATGAACAGACAACTTATCAACTAGTACAGTAATAACTGGCAGATTATTGATAACATTATCAGTTATATTAAACACTAGCTGAAGTGCCCGTTGATTCTCAACGGGGAAAATAGATGTCGGATTCAATATAGCACACCAATTTTTGCGTAAGAGAAATTAATACCTCGCATCTTAGTTTAGTCCAATGGAACAGGTTATTGAAAACAAAAATGTTCTAATCAAAGTTCGAAGCCGAAATCTATAATCAACAATAAGAATGTGAATCATTAGGGAATATCCATCTTATTATTAACATGTCTCAAAGTAATGTGCAAGTTCGCAAGATTTTCAACTTCAATGTCAAGAGTCCGAATTGATAGACAAAAAGTTACTCATTTATCTCCATTATTTCATTACGGTGCTACGTATTTTTGTTGCCCCTGCGATTCATCACTACGAATTGTTCGTGACTGTAATAGTTAAAATCTCTGAATTATTTCCTCCATTTCATATCGTCAATTGCTTTTAAATGGGTCTAAATACACATGCATTCTTATGGGAAAATGTATGAACTCGGAATCAATCGCATTGGTGTCTGGGGGACGGGTTGTTTACAACATCGAAATTTCACAAAATATTCGCATATTTTATCTAAATTCTCGCAATGTCGAAGTGCCCGTTGATTCTCAATGGGGAAAATAGGTGTCGGATTAAATGTAGTATACCTATTTGTACCTAAGAGAAAATAACATCTTGCATCTTAGTTTAGTCCAATGGAACAGGTTATTGAAAACAAAAATTTTCTAATCAAAGTTCGATGCCGAAATCTACAATCAACAATAAGAACGTGAATCATTATGGAATTTCCCTCTTATTATTAACATGTCTCAAAGTAATGGTTAAGTTTGCAAGATTTTCAACTTTTGATTCTGGTGACTTTAATCGTATAATTGTCAAGAGTCCGAAATGATAGATAAAAAGTTACTCCTCCATCTCCACTAATTTATTACGGTGCTACGCATGTTTGTTGCCCTGTAATTCATCACTACAAATTTTTCGTGACTGATATAATTATAATATCTGAAAATTTTCATCCTCTTCATATCGTCATTTGCTTCTAAACGGGCTAACATACAAATGCATTCTTATGGGAAAATGCATAAACTCGGAATCAACAATCGCATTGGTCGTCAGGGGGACGGGTTGTTTACTAACTCAAAATTTCTCAAAATATTCGCATATTTTATCTAAATTCTCGCAACTTCGAATAGAAAGCGATATTCCACGACCATAATAAGAATCTGTATTAAATTTCCTTTCTTTGGGTACCTATTTTGATTTTATGCGACTATTCCTTCTAATTTAATTTTGCAGAAGAAATAAAGTCTGTAACCGATAAAATCGAACTTTACGTGTAATTCTTATGGAAACCTATCTGAACGATCTTGGATCAAACCCAGCAAAGTTATCAAATAAAAATATGACAGTGCTTCCTTCTGGGTCTCAGAGAACACGTATGCAAAATTTGACGCCAATCGGACGAACGGTGTGGACTCCAATCGCGGACAAACAAACAGACACACAAACCCACAAACCCACAGAATTTCTGCTTTATATATATAGATTGTCAGATGTGGAACATTTCTTGAATTCGAATGACGTTGTCTGCAACGATCAAAAACATGTCCCCTTTGGTAGCAAAAAGAACAGGTAGCAATTGAATCCTGGAGAGGCAGAACTCTGCGAGGTGTAAACATACGAAAATAATCTTCACTATCCATTATATATTTTGACAATTGGACCAACAAAGCTTTGAGTTCAATTAAACTAACGGGTTTGGAATGAAAAATAAAGGTACTCTGCATCAGCAGGTTCAAACCATCAAGTATCAATGATATGAATTCTGGATCTGAATATGTTAACCCCAAAACTTTCACAGTATTATGTATAGAATGATAAAAATCCAAATGTTTCTCAGCTGGTAACTGGAATCTCTTGACTTTTGCTGACACCAAACAATTAAACTCGCAAGAGCTAACAAATTTGGCCCAAATTTGAGACACAATGGTTTCCCAATAATCCTTTTTGAATGGCAGAGAGCCATAAATGCCTCAGATTAGAAGGTATCTTCGATATCAAAAGAATCAACAATGAAATAAGCGGAAAAAGACCAAGATTAACAGTTTCTGAAACAGCAGAAAGAAAGTCAAATAAATCATCGGAAGTTACCTGAGAAAAGGAAATATCAGAGGCTAACTGCTTAAGAAGGTCACAATTTAAGGTTGACGATCCAAACAAGGCCTGACTTTGAACCTAAATCAAAGGGGAATTCTTTACATTCTCCATGTCGGCCTTAGCTTGGTTCCTTCTACGTCTTTCTGCTGCAGTCATATGATAAGCTTTTATGTATATATTCCACGGCATTAAGCGCCAACAAATTTCTCCAACCAAAGAAAACACACACACTGAGAGAATTGGGCAGAGAAGCCACGTTTTTAGTAGTTATTATGAAACCAGGCCAAATAAACGACACAAACTAAATCCACGATAACACACACAAGTTAATATAACCGCACTCTGCTACCATTTGTACCGCAATTACATGATAAGCATTCATAGAAAACCATAAATTACTATCAGAAGTTGCGGCATTCAAACACTTGTGAGAAATCGAGGAAACGCAGATGAAACGAGACAAGGAGAATAGAACAACGTAGCGTGTATCGAAAACCTACACACACCGACCTATACCTGAACGGAAAGAGCCACCATCATCCAGCCCAATTAAAGTCCGTACTCACAACGCTCGCCCATCGTGCATACACAATTTCCGACGAAGAAAACATTAGTAAAGAAATAAAACATCTAAAAACAACCCTGAGACGAAATGGTCACTGTAGGAGAAATATAGACATGGCCCTAAAAAATGCCGGCTCCCTGACCGAAAAGGAAACAACAAAAAAGGACGAACCAACAGCAACGGCGTGCATCCCATACATAGCCCCTATCTCAGGAAAAATCTCAAGAATCCTGACCAAACACAACATCCGGACGGTCCAGAAACCCCCAAGAAAACTTGGAAACCTCCTAACGAATGTAAAGGATCAACTAGGGCTAAAAACAGCAGGAATATATGAAGTACCGTGCGAGTGCGGAAAAGTGTACATAGGAGAAACAGGAAGAACAGTGGAAACAAGATTAAAAGAGCATAAAAGACATGTCCGCCTAGCACAAGGAGAAAAATCAGCTATCGCAGAACACTCCGTTAATAACGGACATAAAATTAAATTTGAAGATTCCAAAGTTCTTGAAAAATCAGAAAGATTCTGGGAGAGAATCGTAAAGGAATCAATAGAAATTCGGGTAAAAAATAATAATAATTTCAATAAGGATGACGGGTTCCAACTACCATCCGCCTGGGAACCGTTAATTCAAACTATCCGAGAAAAACGACAACAACGGTCAAAAAACAAACATAACGGCCAAGCACACGAGCGCAACAAAGGACCAATCAAATGAAAGGAAAACAAGCGGCTCCTTCCCTTTGTTAGATATATAAAGAGAGCATTTAGGCGAATATCGGCATTACCCGCTGAGGGATACACCCTGAAGATGGCCACGGTGAAAGTGGCCGAAACGTTGGTTCTACACCAAGAAACAATCCGGTTAGTCTCCCGTGAAGACTTTCTGAAACAAACCATTCACTGGGAAAGCACCAAATCTTTCATTAGTTGAATGATGTTTTAATTCACATTCCAATGTCTTTACTAAGTCCATCAACAAGTTGGAAGAACACTCTTAAGTTCAGGTTCAGCATTCATCTCCAGACTGCACACCAGCAATCTGCCCCTCTTACTCATTACACCATTGCCTATCCCAAATCACGAGAGAGTACGTCGCGGCGGCCACCTTCCTATTTCTATTTTTTTATAGACTATGATATTTTTCGATCTTTTAAATTTTGACAATTTTAAAGAGGAGTAATTGTGCTTTTAGTATTAATAAGTATAATTTATTTTTTCTTTTAACATTTTATTGTTAGCGTTTTTGTCACACAAAATTTACGAAATTTGGTTTCACACTCTCCAAACGTTTTTCTGCTTCATATTCTTCTTTAGATATGATTGTGTCAATTCTGTGTGTGCCTTTCTTCCCACAATGGAAGTGATACTGAGCCATAGCTTTTACTAGAATATTTAAACAACAACATAAAATCTTTCAACAGCTTGCTTCTCTTTTCCATATCTCCCCTTGACCCTCCATCACGACCGGTCTTATTCCAGGCTTCAGTCGACACTTCATCCTCGTAAATAATGAGAAAGACCCTTATTAGACTTGGCTGGTCAAATTAGGCCTACATTTCGTTTAGTCTGTGTACAATATATTTCATTCTGAAGTTGCTTATGAGAGGGAAGCTTGGCCATTACCGAATCTGAGTTCTCGGCATAGGGGAAGTGTTCTTTTCGAAGCTCAAAATGCTGTAGTCTGATAGAAACTCTTCTTGGGTGTGGTATCGCTTACGAAAGTTTTTCTTTTCTGTGATCACATTGACTTTTTGAGAACTGATGTTAAATATCCCTAATTCTTCATCATGGCACTGACAAGTAGAAAACTGCTTTCGGTAATCAAGGCGGAACTCCTACTGGAATAAGATTTGGAGGAGAGTTCTGAAAATGATAGTGACAAAGTGATTGAAGATCGTTCAGAAATAGACGTGATAAAGGAAGATAGCAATGATTCGGAACAGTAATCAGAGAAAAGATTTTTTGGAAGGACATACAATATTATGTTGGAGAAAGAGAAACGTTTGTCGGTGGCTGTAGACCTCAAGGGAAAGCTTTATTGGTGACCGGTACTTTAGATGACTTTGAACTTTTCTTTGATGAGGAATTAGTAAGTATGATATTCATGGAAACTAATTGTTATGCTGAACAGCATATGACTGGTAGGCCAATCCTTTCCAAAATAACGGTTACGGTAGATGAAGTTCATACAGTATTGGCATCATTCATGTTGATGGGAATAATAAAAAGCCAACACTTTGTTCATGTTTTTCCACCAAAAACATTATGTCCACGTCTGGATTTGTAGACGTAATTACAAGAGATTATTTGGAAGTAATATGTAAATTCTGGGGTTGGGTTGGGTTTGGTTGGGTTGGCTTGCTTTGGTTGTCTTCACAAAACAACAGTGTCTTCCATTCTCTATTATATTTTAGCATATCCCTGTAATTTTCGGTCTCCATCGCTTTTTTTTAAATCGGAGGTTGGATTGGCTTCAGTTGAGTTGGTTTCCTGGATACGAACTGAGTGTGCGGGCCCAGTTCGTAACCACATATCAGTATAGCAGAGGCATTCCTCAAAAGGGCAGCAGACACAAGAATTGTCGTGGGTGAGTGCCAACAGTCTGCTCTATTGGATTTTAGGTTTTCCCTACAGTCCACCTAATTACCATAACAGTGAGTGAATGGATATTTTTTTAAGGGAGTTCATTGCTAAGTTACTAACAGGGCGACAAGGAATTGTCACTACCTCAGGGAAAGATCTGGAATTAAAAAACCTCCTACACTTTTGGTTGCTAAAATCATGTGTGTATGTATTTTATTGTTTTACAGTTGTCGCCGCTTCCTGATTCCTATTTTTTTCCTTCAAGCCAGTCCCCATCTTGATGTCCTTGCTTCATTCACTCCTTCCAATTGTGCCATCTGTAACTCGCTTTTCAGATTTGTCATGGTTGATGTAATTGAGCTATTACTGTATGATCCTATGGAATGAGGAGAGTTGAAGAGTTGCTCACAACCTATACATTTTAAATTTGAAATTTTTTTTAAATATCACCGAGGAATTAACATACAGAGAGACTGTGTATATTGAACCACCTCCCAATTTATCTCAACTGGTAAATTCTATCTAAAATTGTGAGTTGTTCGCAGGGCCAACCATCCACTGAGGGGGAGAAATTTCCACATGGGCCTCTTATGCGCTTCTTATCCCCATTTTACAAATGTAGGGCTGGCATTACATTTAAATATGCCCTAGGATAAAGGTATTTTAGTAGGACCCTATGAGTTCGCGTATTTTAATCAATTAAATTAAATAATGTTGGTATAAATTAAATCAGTTAATATAGGTAGTTTTGTATGCATTTAAAATTAATTGAAAAATTCGTATTTAAATTGTCACTGTCATCAGAATTCGATGAGCAATGTGGCAATATGACCTCATTCGCTCTATCGTTTACAGTAAATTTCAGAACATTAAAATTTTTATTTCATTGACACCAAAGAGAGGGAAGTTAATTTTAAATTCAAAGTTGATGTGAAAGGTAACGACACGTATTTGTCCTCCTAATGCATTCAGAAAATCGATTTTACATCATTTTTTCAAAATTATTTAGAATTTGGATAGCAGAATTGTAAAGTGCGATTGATTTTTAATTCTGATGCTTATCAAATGAAATAAAATCATTTCTCAAAAGCGTAGAGCATGCTTCAGGATTTCATACCACACATTTACTTAAAAATTGTTAATCCTGTGATGCTTGGCCGTTGTTTTCAATGGTATGGACGTGGCTGAGTCATGAATTTACGTAACTTTTCCAAGTGTGTTGATTGAAATTACACAAACTCTGATAAAGCAGAACATATGTATGGACACCTTTATGTAATTTTAACGGTAAATAATTGCTGTTTTGATTGATGAATAACATGTTCTTTTATAACAGCGGATCTTTGTAAGGGAACGTGTCGAATCCGAGGTCTATACATTTTTGGTCCGAAAGTGATTCAAAGAAGGCGGAAATTTTCTTTCTCCACTTCCAGTCTTGAGCAGAAGCCGGTTCAGAGGCAGGTTTTGTGGATATATCCCTCAAAATGCTGTTCTAGCCGTCACCTAAACTCAAATTTTTCAAGGGAAAAGGGAATTTTAAACCAATGAATTAATGCATTCCGACATCGGTGTTGGTATAATACTATTACTATATACTATTCTGCTACGTTAATGCCACCAAACCATGGATACTAATAAATGATTGTAATATTAATAACATAAAAAAATCCACGCAAACACTGCAAGCGGAGCTAGGACTCGGANTAAAAAAATCCACTCAAAGACTGCAAGCGGAGCTAGGACTCTGAGTATCTCCTCCATGTTTTTCCTCTCTCTCTCTTCTTAAGTCTCGCTCGCCTGAAGCTCATTGCCCCTGCGCCTAAGGTGATAAGATTTATATGGAACTGGGTGTACAATAAGATATGAAATATATTTACCATTTTTGTTGCATGATTCAATCTTGATGATTTTTTCCTTTGTAATTTGTTTATTCACTGATTTCGGTGTTTTCAGAAGAAACAGAAGATCCCTCCAATACTCTATATGACAGAATGGTTTCTTTGTGTTTATACAAGAACTCTTCCCTGGACTACAATTTTACGTATCTGGGACATGTTTCTTTGTGAAGGTAAAATGAATTTTTGTTGATCAAAATTTAATGAACACCTAAAGAGTTGATTATATTTGTAAAGTAATTTCTGTAGTTTTTTAATGTTTCAATTGGTGTGCATTTAAACCAATGCTTGATTCTCGCATTAATACTGTTAAATGAGCATAATATGAATTTTGATTACCTTTTGCAGGAGTCAAAGTGGTGATTAAAGTGGCATTGGTATTACTCAAGTTTGGTCTTGGTCGACCAGATGTCCTTCGTAAATGTCCTACAATGTATGAAACTCTAGAAGTTCTGAGAAACCTACCAAGTGATGTGATGGAGGAAGAATTTGTGGTACATCAGGTGGGCAAACTGTTTTTATTGCGATTTCACTAATTTTGCCACATATTATTGGCACTTTCTTTGTCAACATATTTATGTAGTGGACGTTTGTGAATGATACATGTTGGAATTGCATAATAAAATGACTATTTTATAACAAAATGTGTACAAATCCTCAGAACTGACCCTGATGATGGTTTAACTTTGCCAAAATCAGTTAACACCAATCATTTCATTCATTTTGTGTAATTTTTACAAATTTTATGATTGAATGGTAATTTTTAGATTCATGTAGAATATGGTTTTTGATCATTTTGCCCTATAAAAAGAAAAAAAATTGTTGTCATCTTTATTTGATATGTTAAATAATTGTTGTTATGCCTCTTTGTTCTTTTATGGGAAATGTTTTGTAAAGATTTCATTTGTATGTAGGTGTGTTGTAGAATACAGGAATTTTTTATGCCTCCATTTTGGTATGAGTTTCCAAAATGGAGGTGCTATCAGATGGGCTTCATATTCAAGTTGAAGTCAATCAAAGCGTTTAATAGGGAATTTGTGCATCCATCTAATGTGGGGTTTTATGGGATATAAGTGGTTAGGATTTTGTTTTCAACTGTAAGACAAATTCCCTCTTTGTCATCTGTTAAGGTTGTCTTCTTAAATTCATTCTAACACAGTAAATTTCAATTTTGCTAACTGGTGGAAATTTGCAATCATGTGTAACATCCCTCTTATACATCACCTATCACAGATAAGGCTTCTCCAGAATCTACTCTTCCCTCTTCTGGTTTGCTTTCTGAATTATTTGTGCCAATGGGTACATCCTCCTAAATATTCATCAGCTGAATACATGTTTGTTAGCAGGGATCCAAAAAATAATCCATTAAAATCTTTCTTTACCAGCTTATGTTACCAAGGGTACTTAATAGTCACATTATCACTGTATTTGATTGGCTTACCAGATGTGTTGGATGAAGGGGTTCTCGGTGAAGAAAGAGGGAAACTAGAAGTGTTTTATTAAAATGAATTTGAGTTGGAGTGTAGATTGGCTGTTTTGATAATATTTCTTCTTGGTAGTGATAGTCCTATAAATATTGCACTCATATTTTTATCTTTTTCCTCAGTATGCTATTGCTTTTGTTTGATAACAGTAGGGTTGTTTAGGCTAAGAATAAGTTTAACCTGAGTTGAAAAGCATAAAATGGATGAAGTACTGATGCAGAAGGTCCACGGATTAAATTAGATTAAGTTAGTTGTACATTGCAAATGCATTGCATTTGTATATGTACCGTAAAAATACACTACACCAATATATATCAGAAAAAAGTATACCTTTGAGGTATACTTTGTATACTACCCAAAGAAGGTACCTCATGAGTGGAAATCAACTCAGTTAATGTGTGATATTGAGCACTGAAAACCCAGTAGCCATAAAACTTCTGTTGAAGTCAATTCGCACATTGGTCTGAGCCTTGTTATTCTTTCAGCATTTGCTGGATTGGTTGCCTCTCTTCTTTTCAACATGCATTATGAACTGAATTTTTTTGCATAGAAAACTTGGTAATGAACAGTGCTTCCATAATTATCACAACACTAGAACTCTCTATTGCGGCTACTGGAGGAATTACAAGGACAGAGCTTGAGTGGTAGCATTGGTCAGAGCAGATGATTTGTCTGTAAAAGTTTGTCATAATAGTTGATCCAAGGGAAAAGGGTCTCCGCTGATATGCTAGCAAAAGATAATATAGTGGCACCATTATTTCACATAACTAACTAGTTCCACATAATGGGTATCTTAAAGGCATAGAATTTCCTAGTCAGAGTTCTCATACAAAAACAGAGAGGGTTAATTAATGCAGGGACCATGAATGTTCAGTTACAGCATTGATTTAAGGCATTTGATCTTAATAACAAAGTTTTCATAGAAGATCTCGTCATTGTGAAAAGGAAGGTTATGATGATGAGGAAGATGTATTTACATTTGTGCACCAATGAAAACACAATTAAGACTGGGACTGATATACTGTCTTTGTCTTAGTGAATCAAACACGCCTGCTCAATTATGTTTTTCCCTTAGCAAGTGAAAGAAACAGTAATCATTTAACTTATGTGCATTAGGTAGGAAGAGATAGAGAGAGTTGAAGTATGGCATTGGAAGGTAAACTTGGGTCATTTTCTAAGACAAGAGGTTTCATAAGAAGGAATTGGTAGTAGGAATGGCAAATGGCCAATGAAGGAATTGTCCACCTAAAGGAGTAATTATATAGGCTCTTGTGGAAAAAGAGGTCCAAAAAAATTATATCAGGCCAAGAAATGTGAACTAACCAGTGGACTGAATTGAGAAGGAGTTGGAAGTGACAAGTATATATAAGTTGAAGAATCAATTGCGAGAATTCTTGTTTTAGATAACAAGTGTGGTTGGATAGATTGTTGAATTTTACAGTTTATAATTGTACAGAATATAGGAAATAATGTGACAATCTTAGATATGGGAATTATTCTATAATTATGTATGATTTATTAATAAATTATATATTTTTCTTCCAATATCTATTAAAAGAGCTGTATATCAATAGAAATGATGGATCTTCTATTTCTTCCTTGTGTAATGTTAATCTAGCTGATTTGATGTATTTCTAACTTCAACAGCCATGGCATGTCAAAGAATCTGATAGTCTACCATAAAATAGCCAATGAGTCAAGTTTGCTTTAATTTAATTTTCAGCTGAAAAATTAGAATAATTTACAAGCTGCATTACTTCAAACAAATCATATTATTTGTTTTCCCACTCTCCCTTTCGCTCATCTTCCACTTTTCAAATATTCAGACGTTCATTTGAATATTTTCCATACTTAGAGAGAGAAATTACCAGCCCAAAGTGTAGATTTTCAAGCAGGGTTTCATTCCTTTCCCGGGCTCTCAGATAGCCAAGTGGGCAACACGTTCGACTTCGGTGAAAGCTGTCCCGGGTTCGATTCCCAGTGGGGGCCTATGTGCGAAATGACCTAAGCTGTCGAAGCACTTTTGACAATACTATATACTTCATTCCTTTCCCATAATTCTCTATTCTAAGGTGACAGTGATGAAAGGTAGGTATTTAATTTAATAATGTCATAAGACAGATTTAAAGAACAGTATAAAAAAATTGTTTCACTAATGATTGTGCAATTCTGACTATAAAGCAACATTCTGTGGCCAGAATTACTTAAGAAAATAATTTCAATCTTTTTTATAGGAATGATCATTATTGACAAGTTGCCAATTTTGTGTTAATGAAATAGCAAAGCCTTCAAGTAATAAAGAGAAACAGCATTTTCAAGAATTATTATGAGCCATAGCATGATACATTCAGTGAGAAAACTATACACTTCACTTACCATTAATTTATTGAACTAAAATCACTAAGTGATGACATTTCATCGCAATAGAGGGGGGGGGGGGGAAACACACTTTTATATAGGGGCCCACTCTGATTTCCCCTTCCTCATTCATGTAACATTCTTATAATTCTTGATGGGGGTTAATCTGAATTTTTATATTTCCTAGTGATGCCACAAGAGTAAATAATATAGTGTTCATCCAAAGTAGTTCTCTAGCAGGGATGGTGAACCTATGGCAAGCATGCTTAAAGTGCCACCTGGCATGGTAAATAAATGTGGATTTTATGAATAAGTAATGAAAATTAATGATGATTTACTTTAAATACATATAAATCCCTTCAATAAAATAGATAATAATTGGATCTTGCTAAATGGTTTCAAAGAGAGTTAATTAAATTTTACCTTATCTTAAAGGAAATGAATGTGGTAATGAACATCTTAGCTAAAAAATTGATACATGGACTATTAGTTTGCCCCCCCCCCCAGTTCTACAATTGGTTACACAGTAATTTGGTGACAAAGGAAAACTTTGTAAGGGTGACTTTGCGCAAGATGGTGCTCACCCAGGAAAAATCCCAAGGAAGAATGGACTTGAAAAAAGTCTGACACGACCAGGAGTCGAACCCGTGTCTCCCAATTGCCGGTCGGGTGCTCTGTCCACTCGCAACGTCCTTGCCCACAAAGTATCCCGAATGGCTTGGAGAAATGTTCTGCCGGGATAGCTCAACAGACAGAGCACCCGGGTGGCAATTGGGAGACCCGGGTTCGATTCCCGGTCCCGTCAGACCTTTTTTCAAGTCCATTCTTCCTTGGGATTTTTCCTGGGTGCGCACCATCTTGCGCAAAGTCACCCTTACCCGTTTTCCTTTGTTTCCAACATGAAGGGGGTTTTCCTTTCCATCACTTTGTGTGGCCGGTGCTTCAATGAAGCCGTTACTGCGAACGATGCCGCCATGCGGACGAACTCGCAACGTCCTTGCCCACAAAGTATCCTGAATGGCTTGGAGAAATGTTCTGCCGGGATAGCTCAACGGACAGAGCACCCGACCGGCAATTGGGAGACCCGGGTTCGATTCCCGGTCCCGTCAGGCTTTTCTCAAGTCCATTCTTCCTTGGGAGTGATTTGGTGTATTGGTGGAAGGTTTTGCATAGGATATTATTGAAGGTGGTTATTCAAAGGATAATGTATGCCTTAAAAACAAATGATTTTGAAATTTCAGATTCTACGCCTCAACTTGACAGAGGAGGATTTTACAAAAGAGCATCGTAGGCAAGTGGAACAGCTGAAAGCAAACCAAGAAAATGGAAGTAAACACAAAGGAAGATAGTGACTGTTGTGAAATGTCCCCTAATTCATGTATATAGGGAAAGTAATTGATTTTCATCCCTTAAGAATGCTGTTGGATAGAACCTCTAATTTAAAGACAATGGAGAAAATGTTGTAATTGTACAGAGGACAACCATAATTGCGTATGCAATAAGAAATATTTTATTAGTACTCTTATCTTCTGCCAACACTCATTTATGAGTTCATACTAATTAATATTTGGCAGGGGATATTGTTGCCATATCAAAGATTTGTACTGTGGAAATAATTTTTTATCAAAAATGTATCTAAAGGAAACTTCGTTTGCATATACTCTTGCAAGAAATAATTTATAATGCAGATTAAAAAGAAAGGTAATCTTCACGATTTCTGACCAATTCATAACAATCCATGTAATATTCTGTGATATGTTCTATCAATTTATTTTTTGAATAGCCTCAATTTATTGCATCTTTAAAGCTCGTTTAAGGACATACAATCTAAGTTATGCATTTAGGCTTTGGTTTTCCATCAAATGTGTATGCATTTGTTTTATAATAATAAAACCATTATTTTTCATTCAATATGCATTCATTAACAATATTTTAATTTTGCTTAATATTGTTAGTTATGAATTTTGGGATCATAATTAGAAGCATTTCTCTGATGCTAAAGGTTTCTTTAAACATTCTTCATTTAGTGCTTGTGAAGTGAATTAAGCCTTGTGTATATTTTGTCTTATTAAATTTCTCATTAAAAAACTATTTTTGTTTCTGATTCAAATGCAACTCTTGTTTTATTTGCTTTTTTATTTTGAACCATGGAGAATGAAATTTGATGTGTACAGAATTATTTTTTTGATTTATATTTCACAAATACCGTTATCAATGTTATTTCCTTTTAATTTATACCTTGAAATTTCTTTGAATAACCATAAAAGTTGTCAGATATCAGTTGTCCATAGAGATTAATAAAACCCTCTAATTTGAATTAATTCACGTCTCATGTATTTCCAATCCTCTCTATACTTTCTGGTTGTTTCTTCATTATTTCATCAGGTGGGATAAGCATTTACATTTCTCTTTACCAATCTGATCTTTGCATTTCGTCCTTATCACATTTTCTACATTCTCCATATTTCCTCATTTCTAACCCATTTTCTTTCTCTTGTGCATCATTTTCCATTCACTACAGGGTACTGAACTTTAACTTACATATGAAATTTATCATGAAACTCCAAATTAATGACTAAAAATTAGTATGAAGTTCTTTTATCTCATTTTCTGAATGCAAATCTCCAAGAAATTCTTCCATTAGATTCACATCTTAGAACAGGATTGCCATCGTTAACCAAGGTTCCACTGTATAAGAAATTGGATGGCAAAAAACCATGACAACATTAAACAGGTGCTAGATGAGGTGAGGAAAAGAAGGCTCTTGACTGGGAGTCGAACCATTACAACTGCTTGTATCTCCAAATTGTCTGGAATATTAGTAGAATCTTGCCCAAACATAAGGAGTGTGTACAAATCACATTGTAAGGGTGGTTATCTTCAGACAGAGGGAGTATACAATGCAAATGTGGTTTCATGTGAGAGAGTAGTCACTCAGAGAACATTCTCAATGTAAATTCTGTAATTTAAAAGAACATTCTCAATACATCCAACTGCAGCAATCTGCCAAATTCTCCTACACTGAATATTCCCTCAATGAAAACGTCAAATTGATTTTGACAGTAAGAGGGTAATCTGTAAGGGTTATTGGGACAGGATAGCAAAATAAGCAATAAAGATCTGACTGAATTTCAATGGTTTACTCCCTGGTCAATATTAAAATGTCATGAAAAGGAACAGAGGTCATTCAGTTTGTGAGAAATCCCTACAACTGAAAGACTCGCAGTGACTATCAGAGTGTAGGTGGAGTCCCTAGAAAACATTCCAAAGGACATCCCTTTCCTGAACCCTGCTTTGTTCCCCCACCCCTCTTGGTAGTATCCTGAAAGACAGGCCACCACACAGTGCAAAGTTCATGCCTTGTTGGCAGCAGGTGAGATAATACTATTATTGATTAAGATAGATATTTAAGTTGTGAATTCAATGAGATAACACAGAGTGATATAAGGTACATAAAAATGATGGTTGAACGCACTTTCTTAAATTCAGACAACCTCGAAGATGGCCAACAACATAAACATGATTTGGCCTTTTTGGCGAGAAAATTTTCTTGGAATGAATCCTTTCATTGGGACGGTGAATGCTGCGATCGATTTGAACACCACCTTGTTCAATATTGTTTCAATAAATCAGGAACCAACACCAACTTCTTCATGTACAAAGGGCACTGTTAGAAGAAATTAAGAATGTTAGATGATGGGTAAATGCCCTCCATCAATTTAGGAAAACCTATTCAGTAATAGGATGGGATAGGCACAAAAGGAAAGGGTGTTCAAATTCAACTACTCTACCAAAAGGGGCAGCAGTATCTTTTTCATCTGGATTCTGTATGGAAGGTAATTAAAGGTGAAAATAAAAAACTTATTCATAGAAAATAATTTATTGGAAAGCAAATTTCTCAGTTGCAAAGGCTTTCGTCCAGGAAAGATAGTACTCAATTTTCTTTAAAAAAGAATTCAACCTGGACTTGGAGATTGGAGGAAAACTGAAGAGAGAGTTGTCACAGAATTTCTTTGCAAAATTCCTATTTTCTTCTTTAAGTTTACCTTGAAAAAAAAAATGAATGGACGATAAACAATTAATTACAACATTTACTAGCTATTATTAATTTGCTAATGAAGACAATGAAAGTGTTCATTACCTTTCACAGATTTTGCTCTTTCTATCAATTTATAGATGTCAGACAAAGCACTTAAAATGTAAAAATTCCTATCCTCAGTACTTGGTCCTTGAATGATGTCCCTCACAGAACTTTTTACTGCTAGATGGAATTCCTTGGATCCTGACAACCATTGATGCTTCAAAATAAATTCTATTTATTAGACAGCTCATGAAGGTAATAAAAGTATCTTATAAACTGATATGGAAACTTTTACTGACTGGCAATGCTGCATTAGTGCAAAACAGCTGAAGTACAAAAAATCAACTATGTAATGTGTATTTATAGTATTATAGAACTTAATAGTTTAGTATGCGCAAGTACAGCACAAATTATGTTCCCAAATAAACAGTACACCATCGAAGAAAAATGTTTGCGAAAATTATTTAACGCAATTGATTATGTAACACATTCTGAACAGGATCCTCATTTCTTTGATTAAATTTAAACATATTACAGAAATTAGCTCAAAAACTTACCGCAGTAGCCTCCAGTAACACAGATTCAATAGCATCTTCAGCACTAATGTAATTATTTCCAATGCGAAAATTATTGCTTAGATAAAGGAGTGTGTTGACAGCTTCAATGGTGAAATTATGATGATCTCCCACAAAATAGTGCACCATATATGCATAGGCACTAAGGATGTTGATTAGGTTGAACTTCACACATTCAGATGGTGGTTTTTTCTATGAACAAATTAATCATTCTTAAAGTGTCAAAACATCCTCATGCGAGAATTTCCCTTTTTAAACGATTTATATCACATTATTTGGAGCAAAACTGGCCACTGTTGGTACTGTTAATAACACCCCAATTAAAACTCCGAGAATTATTTTTTGATGGTTTTATGGTGTTATTCCTTTGTATTTGCATAGTAGTAAATGTAAAACAAAATTTTCAATGTTACTTAACTTTCAAACCTAAAGTTTTATGAGAGCAAAACCATATGTAGAGCAAAATTTAAATCCTGCTTCTTAAAATTAATATTTTAAGTTCTTGGTTCTCTCCAAACCTATTTGCACCAAGAAGGGATATCTCAGTAGACAAAGTATTCCAATAACGGCATAGTAATAGTATAAGAAAACTTACAAATAATTTGTCAAACAGCGGAATTCCTTCCAAAACTCTTGGACATAATTCTATGATATTTTCATGAGTTGAATCATTTATCTCCTCAATTAACTTCTCTTCTCTGTAAATAAAAGATAAAATAATTCCAGCAAATGGCTATTTCCATCACACCAATCTCAAGATCTAAGAAGTACATAAGTACTATTCCATAGAAAGCTTAGGGTGGATTTTTGAAATAAATGTGGATGAGCTTGGGTGTTGTGCAAAAATGAATACGAAATTGAGAAATAAAAGATCATTGGTTATGTCTGACTAATACTCTATGTTTGCACCACTCAGGTAAATCCAATGCATCTTCAAACATCAAAATAATATAGTATGAAAGATTAAGTTTAAGCAATTTATTTCTTGAGAGTTGTGACATAAATGAACAGATTACACTGAGGTAATTGTTTATGAATGACTTACAGAATTGGTAATAAGTTTGTAGAGCCATGAAATTATGTAATGCTTCATTAAAACTTTTGATAGGAGGTAAAACTATTAATGAGTGAGAAAAAAATCCTCAAATTTACTGAGTGAAATATAACGAAAAGATATTAATATACTTTGTATAATTCATAGACCCATCTTAACTAAACACTCCAAAGAGTGTTGGGGGGGCTCATTACTTTAAATAAAGATACTTTAAATCAAAGAAGGCCCACTTTAACAAAGCATCATAAACTAATGGTGTGGATAGTTCTCTTTAATACTTTTGCATATATTAATTTCTATTACATTGATAAAATCATAAATGAAGTGCATGATTCTTTCTTTGTTTCAAATAATTAGTCCTTTCAAGCGCAATATGGATATTTGTCATTAACGCGTTGAACGAGAAATAACATGAGAAAAACCAAACAGAGTAATTCACAAAATATAAAATAATGATGGCCTCCATTTAATTTATCCAATTTTCCATTTATGTTAAATGTAAATTGAAAACATTGTTAGTTTTACAATTTTAATTTCTAATGATACTAACTTGAGTCTCCACCACGGAACCCAGGGTGGTAATATGTTATAAACATCTCCTTTCTGTAGTAATTCCATGAATCCTTTCTTTTCATCCTGAGTTAGTTTCTCCCAAATTGCATCGGCATCCTCGAGATCAACATTTGCCATCCTTACAGCGAGATCAACTTCTTGCTCTTCGTCATCGGAATCTATTTTAATTTCAATAATATAGGCGGATAATGTAATATATCCACATTCATTTTCCACAGTTGCATTTACTTTAATTATAATCTTCCATGGCACTTAAAAATGGACAAATTTTCCATTTAGATAATTAGATGATCAGACCTAAACTTTCCTCCTCAGCATCCTTTTCGATTCGCTGCAAAATTCTATACATAGCCCTGTTAGATTCGGGAAATCCATTTTTGAGTTTTATCTCTTCTTTGATGCATTCCTTGTAAAAGCTTTCTGAACATTCTAAATGTTCCTTCGCCTGGTAGCACGGTACTGAGCAGTAAATTACATGGCACCGAGGGCATACATATTTTCCGTGCTTAATTTTACAGCTGCGCAAAAGTTCATGGTAAATATAAATTAGAGGTAAAAATCTCAGATACGCAATCCTTACCAAATACTTACAATACACAAGTTTTAGATGTATCATCTTCTGTTTCGATCATTCTCTCAGAAAGTCTCAAAGTATGCTTCGGAATTAAACGAAATACGAAACAAATCCAAAAAGGTCTTTCATAACAATTAATGATAACTTTGTCGAAATCTCAACATAACCTAGTAGTGACGCGTATAAGAATGGGTTTTGTTAGCCATACGGCCATACGCTTAATCAATTCCAGTCTTCTTTTTTCTCATATAGTATTTGAAGTCTCTGAAGTTCAAACGATGGCGGACGTGGTTGAGAATTTTTACGGAGTTTACTTACTTTATTGCAAGAATCCAAAGTACATCGGCAGAACTTATATCGGTTTTACTGTTAATCCAAATAGAAGGATAAATCAGCACAATAAAGGATTAAAATCAGGCGGAGCCCGTCGAACTAATAACAAGGGACCATGGTATGACGGTAAAACACCTTATAAGGAAAGATATCACACAATCGTAGCAAGTTTTAAGGCTTGACTTTCCATTTTTAATAGGGTAATGGTATTAGTTGTTCATGGATTCCCGAACGAAATTTCAGCTTTGAGGGTAAGTGGAATGTTACATATTTTTCTAGAGAGTTGAATTTAAAATGTTAACTTTACACTTGTGTATTTGGGGTCAGTTTGAATGGGCTTGGCAAAATCCTGAACGATCTAGACGTCTTAACCATCTGGCAAAGAAGAATTATAATGAAAAAATCTACGACTTTAGTTTACGGGTGCTATCTGAAATGCTGCGAGTCGGACCATGGCATCGGTTGCCGTTAACATTGCGTTGGCTTTCACCTGAATACATGAGAGACTTTCCTGTAAGTTTTGCTGTATTGGTCATCACTTATCACTTCTTTCATATATATTTATCAAAATATTACAAACCCTCATCCTCCGAAGATCGCGGATCGGCGACATAGGAGAAGAAAAATTAAATCATTTTCTGTTTCGGAAGTTGATATCTCTTAACTTTTAAAGTGCTTCGATTTGATAAAATTGTATCAATACTCTTGTCCAAATTAAAAGAATTTACTACAGTATTGTTATATGTATAATATGTGATTAATCCGTTTTCAGCCTGAACTTCAGCCTCCATTACATATGCCTATCGTGTACGGCCATGTAGTAAGCAGAAAGGTGTTGAAAGAAGCATATGAAATGGTGGAATACGAAGAAATCAGTGATGCAGTTGCTTGTAGTATTTGCAATGCATTTCTTCATAAGGAAGATGCTTTAACGTGCATTGATATCTCATGCCCATTAGTAGTGCATATATTTTGTCTTTCGAAAAAGTTTCTGAGCTATGAAAAGAGTGGAGGCCAAGGAAATATCCTTCCTGTAGAAGGTACGTGTCCAGTGTGTGGAGAAAATGTCTTATGGGGTGATCTCATTCGAAAAAAGAACGGTTGTTATGCTGATCTTGTTACTGACGATGCTTGTGATGGCAAGGAGATGGAATCAGAGTAATCAGCATGGTAAAGGTTCCTAGTTTTCTGTATATTTTTAATGAATGATACATTTTAAATAAATTTTTTGCAAGTGTATACAAGAGAAGCCGGTTTGATGCGAGAGTCATAAATGTTCAATTACTCTTGATAAGAAGATATTAGTAAGTCTTCAGCCACTCATAGGGTTGCCACCTTTGGAAGATTCTTAAACCGGAGATTATGACGTCTACAGTATTCATGAAGGTGTTCTGCACATTTACGTGAAGGAGTGTTTGAAAATGGTGACAATCCGTGTAGGGAGATGTGAGGAACCCTCAGGTAACATATGCTAACATGGACTCAAACAATTTTAACTTTAAGACTCGTTGTAGTTAAAGTAAAGATAATAGTTATCAATGCTAATTCATCATGCAAATAGGAGGTTGATTATATCCTTCACTTTAACTCTAAGAACTATTATAATACCGGGCCCTAAAGTGAACATAAGCATAAAGTACAATGCAGGGACGCTTTTTGAGGAGCGTCTAAAATTCCTATAAAATGTTGTGACGTCATTCAAAAACGGCCACGATATATGAACGCAGTCTTTACGCATAGTGTATTTGTCATAGAATTATTGTACGATTTGCATATATTTATACCGTGTTTGATTAGTAGGTTGGGATACTAATAGTCAAATAATTTCCTGAGACAGGAGATGAGTTTCAGGGCGTACACTTGAGAGGTGGCAACCCTAATAAGAACAATATCTTTGATATTGAAAGTAGAAAAGTATCACTAATCAGTCGCAGTTAATCATTGATCCATCGAAGGCACTCAGTAATCATCGTCACCAACTCCAAAGTCGTAATCATAGTCGACTCCTGGAGGAACGAGCAAACCACCCATGAAATTAGAGATTCCTTCTTGAAAACCCATCGCCGTCGCAATGCCGTATATTAGACGAAGCGTCAACAGCCGCACGAAATCTACGATTGTCGTCTCCGCCTTATTTTCCACCTCCTGCTTTCTTCTCTTTCTTCGGTTCCCACATTCTGCCATCGTCTGCAGATAAAAAGTAACGATGTCAGATTGACGTCTATCGAAATGATTAAAATTTTGAAAGACAAGAAATTTTCAACATCTTACCGTTAGTAGTGCAGCGGTCACGATCATCACACCAAGGAACTTGAAATTCAGTGTATTCTTCATGGTGTTTTGGTAATAGTCCCACTAACCTGAAAATGGATTAAAGAAGATATACCACCGGTAATTACAATTTTTCACTCCGATGTATAAAAGGCGTGATTTTGGTCGACCGTACCTCCGAAGCTCTTGGAAACAGAATGAGGAAATTTGCTGAACTGTCCGTGATAACGGCCAAGAATTGTGAAGAGTGATGGATGCATTCCTTTATGGAACCATACTCTGCTCGAATAAGTTCGGACGGAAAAGGCTATGTTACGGTACTCAAAAATTAAGGTGAGAAGGCTCCACTGGTATCTAACGATGAAGTAATTTTGTGTTCCCCATACCATAGTTAATGCGATTGCGGGCTGGTATGCAGCAATGAGTCTGATCACATACCAATTAGCGTGCCAGATAGCGATGCCATGTTATATCTTCCAGTGGGTCACGCATGAAACCGAATTACGTGCAAGCATGAAAGGCGAATCCAGGGCCAACAGATAACTCCCAAATAACGGTATGTTTGTCAGCTTTGTAATGGTTCATCACCTTAGGCCTACAATCCTCGATTAACACTTCAAAACTCCATGGGTGGAGGCGAATCTAACATTCGTATTGCTACTTCTTTATGAATGACGCAGACCTATTGGGATAATTTTGCCCAGAGTTGTTAAAATAAATTGGAAGACGTATCTACATAGTGCCTACATGTGATGCGACGACTGGCCTGAAAGCATTTTATGAGCAAATTGTCTGTTCAACTTTATAGATGGGGAAGGTATTCTATTTTTATTAACGTGAAATACTATGTAACAAAAGCTAGTTTCGCAGTTGTTGTTACTAAATGAGGAGACTCGCAATCGCCCGAGGAGTATTTTCCTATTTTTAAAGGGTCTAACCTGGTGTGAATACAATTCAAAGGGAATATGACGGCACATTCGTAGCGTACAAGTCAGTAACGTAGTTGTTCCAACGTCAAATGTTTTTAAAAATCTCAAGAACATCGTCGTGTTAGCAATCATGCATGATTTCGAACATTTTCGTCGCCTAAAACTTAGCAAAACTTTTATATCGAGGACTGCGAATATGTAATGCTAATTGGTCAACTTTCGTTGTCTTTGTGACGTAAATATCGTAGACCTTGATCGGATTTAGTGTTGTTGTAAAGATTTCTGTAGACGAGTATTCTCGACCACACTTTTCCGTATTATAATAATATTAGACTTGAGCAATCCTCTTACCTTTCTATTACCCTCGCTCGTCTCACTCTCCTTGCGACACCATGTCATCGGAAATTTCGGCCTCTCGCCTGTTACGCTAGAAATATCCGCGTTTACCGTCCTCTCCGCTGCCGGAGTAGAATTTTATTTTGAATCCGCCCACAACTACCACCTGAACGCGCGATCCAGATACTTGTCGCTGCCAAATTGTTTTCAAAGCGTGTCTTTTTTGCGTGAGAATTCGAGAAATATTTTCACGAAAATAGACGTTCTGGTTTCCGCGGGCGCTTGTTGCACTAAACCGTAGGTCGGCAGATGAAAAAATTAATCCGTGTTCCTTCCTATGGGAGAAGGAAAAGAAGGTTAAGAATACCGGTCACGAATATATTTATCTCTTTCAGATAACGCTAACTTCTTTAGAGCGAATAGATTTGGGGGTCTTCATGCTGTAAATAATTTCGTTCTCTTCAAGGGAGGTTTTCTCTGTGAAAATGTTTCCACCTTACTCACTTCAGTAAGATGTTAGTGGAATCCAGTCATATGTAGCGAGAAACCTGGCGCAATTGATAAACTCTCGATAGAAAGCCACTAACGATGTAATGTTAAGGAATATTGATCCCAAAAAGTACAAAAAATTGGAATTCGTAGGTATTTTTTGGTAGTCTTTCCAAAACATTTTCGAGTTCCTTGCTTGGTACCTTGATCACCTAAACCCCTGAATGTCATCAATTTCGGTCTGTAATAACCAAAGCAGGAAGATTATTAAACATGAACAAACCTAATGTAAATTAAACTGTCTTTGAATCCTAGAAAATGAGATATAGCAATGTTTGATGGCTGTGAAGAACATGTTTCTGGGAAAAAAAAGCTTCAACATTAGAAGTACTTCCCCTTTTTGCTGTACCTACTATGGGATGACTCATTATTTTTAAAGTGTAATCATCATCAGCTCTCCTGTTCTTCTTTGTGCAATGCATTTCAACTACTCTCAGTTTTCTGATGTGGTTCTCTAGATTTCCATAATAATAAAAATCGCTGACATCCACTACTGAACAACTATAAGCTTAAGGTGCTCTGAAATTCATAGAAGTAAGGGGTTGAGAATAGTATATGCATTAGTGGATCCAAAGGGTGATCACTCTTTGATGACTTTGTGTTACTAGCAATCTGACAAGGAGCTTGAATTAAAATAAATTTATCTATGATCCCTAGGCATGTACACCTACTTCCACATAAATCTTACCACCTTCCATGCTACCCGCATAACTAGCATGAAGCCTGAAGAGAGTGAGTCTAAAGTATTCTCCGCATTCTATTGGCTGTTGTAAGGAGGAAGCTGAGTGAAACACTTTTCCGGGGCCTTTTTCAATCGTGAAACGAGTTGAAGGATTTTATATCATTATTATCGACATAAAATCTTTTTAAAATTTAGTGTTTCTTTTTACTATGTTAGCAGTATAGTACTAAAAAAGAAGAAAGGTTGGATTTCCTCAATTAGCCCTGAATCTTACGATTAATTTACTCTTCCCCGGACGTGTCGAGTAAAATTGTTTTTGCTGCCTCGATTATCCTCTAATAAAAGTATTACATCATTGTGTAATTGAAAATATGTAATTAAAACTTTTTAATTACATTTCATGCTCTTTACATTCATAGGATAATAATAATAATATGGAAGAAGAAGGCAATTAACTGTATTTCAACTAAATAATTTTGCAGAAAAATGCTCTCGAGAATGGGATTTGAAATTACATTAAAAAACTGCAAAACTTGCTAAGGAAGGTTAAGTCGAAAGACGTTATCTGGACAAATACACTGGAAAAGAATCGTTCAAGCGTAACCTGTAGAAGAACTCTCAAAATTAAAAAACACAACCCTTCACTAGGTAGTATAAGAAGTAAATTACAATGAAATAAATCAATTAAATTCCATCAAATCAATAGAAACAACGTAAAAGATTAATTTTAAAGCTATCATACTGTTATCTGAGGTTTGTGTAGTTGAATTTAAATTGTTAATTTAATTTTACAGAATATAACAAAGATATTAGAATAATAGCACCCTTTATTTTATTATTTATCAATCTAATGATCTGATGAGAATTAATTTAATCTAAAGTATTAAGGAAATGTTTGAGTACTTTGCAGGATAGAGTCATGCGGATGATCCCAAAGGATTTTTTAATCCAATAATCACTATTTATTATTTTAAAATACTGCGGGCTAAAAAATCTTTTACATAAATCAAATTATTAATTAATTTACGATGAA
>KZ309607.1:88121-112945 GCA_000376725.2 Ladona fulva
ATTTTATAATTAGTATTAAATTAGATTTAGAAATGGCAACACCGTGGGTACCCAACAACGAACTATCTATTGTATGTTATGGGCGTAAAAATATGTAAGAGCCATCCCACTTGCCCTCTAGACTCCAATGGACCAGAAACGTGGACCCAAGTCATCAACATGCTGTCTTCCGCCCCATCCTCTCAACAAGCGGGACCATAGACCAATCAAAACGTAAGTGCTGTTGATAATTCCAATTCTCGGTTGCACCTTAATTCTAAGCGTACTGCCCCTTCTGATGATTTTATTTACTGTATCCCGCAAGAAAAAAACCCACTCAGTTGATCAAATCAATAGTACAATTCGACTATCAAACTCTTTTGCACCATTAACCTCTTTGGACCCAAACTTTGCAATCCAACTTTAATCCAGCTCCACGTTCGACTCCAGCCGCAACTAAGCCCAAGATTCCCTCTTTGAAAATCATTTACAATAGCGATTGGTCTAAAATCATTAAAAATGTAAAATCTGTTTGTAAATTCCCTCCTATCTGCCAAATGATTAACAATAACCTTATCCTAGTTAAATGTCAATCAATCAGCGATTACCTGGCTGCTTTAAGCAAACTCAAGTCTGACAACATAGAATTTTATACCTATCAGTTACCAGAAAAACGAAATAGGGACTTCGTAATTAGGAACCTGCTTATCGATTTTAATCCTGAAGTCATAAAACAAGAACTTTCTGAGCAAAATTTCAAAGTTGTTAATGTAATGCAAATGACCACCAATCGCCCTCTTAATGGTGACATCAACTCTGCCAAAATTGAAAGAAGACTTATTCCATTATTTAAAGTAACCCTCTCCAGTGATAATGACTTCGAAGCTTTTACCAAAATTAACTCATTTGATGGAATGCAAGCTAAGATTCTACCATTCTCGAAACCAATTGCACCTCCCCAATGTCTCAACTGTTTACAATTTGGGCATACCAAAAATTACTGCGCCCTAAAACCCAACTGCTCTAAATGTGGCCTTAACCATCATGTGACCAATTGTGATAGCAGACATGAAACCAGCCCCAAATGTTTCAATTGCGGTGGCTCACATGCTGCCACCTACAAAGGTTGCCCTAAATTTATTGAACTTAGAAAGAATATGAAGCAGAAACTGGAAGCCCTTCGTTCTCATGCTGCACTACAACTTATTCCTACAGCCTCAGCTTTCCCCACTCTTAATCCTCCTACCAAAACTTTTGCTTCAGTTAAGACCCAGAATAAAAATCTTATTCCTCAGAACTCTACTAGGCCAATTGTCAACTCTTCCATCAATGATCAAAACACAGATGAAGAAATGATTGATGAGTTCCTCAACATATGGCAAAAATTGCAAATGGCCAAAACTAAAACCGAAAAGCATTCAATATTTCTGATTGAGATGCTCAAATTCTTAAAATGAATAATTTAAACATCATGTTCTGGAATTGTTGTGGGTTGAAAAACAAAATTTCTGAATTACTAACCTTTATGAATCAGAGTGATATACATATATGTTGCATTCAGGAAACCAAATTAGATAATAGTATTAGATTAAGTACCCCTAACTTTAAGTTCTTAAGATTAGATAATAATCGTATTGGAAGTGTTGGTTTATTAATTAAAAATAACTTAGATTTTAAGGTACTCCCAAGTCCTAAAATAAGCAAAATAAATATTTTAGGTATTGAAATCTTAATAGACAATAACCCCCTTAGNGGACATTTGAGCATTAATGTTGCCAATATTGGTGATAATATTGTTCTCATCTTGCTGAACAGATCGCCCAATATTGGGCTGCTTTCTTGTGCCAATTATTGGGAAATTTATTGGCCAATATATTGGACCCTGTCATACGGGAGTAGGGAGAAAATGTGCTTTCTGGCACAGTTTGACCTTTGACCTTTAAGTGCTATGTGCAAGCTGGCACAGTTGGTCTTTTTACCCCCTAAATAACCGAATTTAGCAACAAAAAGCGGTCCACCCGCCTCCCCAAACGTTTAGCTAACTTCTCCGAGAATTTGAACGAAATTCGACCAAAATTCGGCCTCTGGGACTCGAATTTTCGATCTTATGTCAGTCCAACGTAATTTCGCTACTACAGAATGGTGCACAAAAATGAACCATTGGCAATATAGCGCAACTATACCATGGGCAAGATGGCGCATCAATTTTTACGAAGGGTAAGGTAGCTCAGGGATTTTATGTGCATTAATATGAATGTGCGAATTAGCGTAATTTTACCGAATCTAGCGCAGTTTGATCTTTAAGCGTTATTCAACCAATTAATCGCCATCCTATGCGTTTCAAGCCTTTCTGCATTCCCTAAGTGTGCTATGCGATTTATATTTCTGGCGTAGTGCCGAAGGTCTTCCACATTCCATCCTCCTAAATGGAATTACGATGTGTGTTTTAAAAATTATAGTATTTTAGTAAATTTTAGTAACTGTGTTAGCCAAGGTGAAATTATGCATCGGATTTCCTAGATCAATTGGCAAAGTATGCTTGGATTGCATCCAACGCTCGATCGAAGATTTACATTTTAAATATTTGTGCATGTGCATATTCTAGCTAGCTGTCTTTTCCATCCGACTGTGGAATGCGCCCTGCCATCGTGATATTTTCTAAATGACCTTAATGCTTCCACGTTCTCATACATGTCGAGCGTTCGCTGTGCACTTTCTAATTTTGGGCGTTATCTGGATCCTGCTGCCAAGAGTAATTGCACTTGGTATATAAGGACGGTGTATCGCCACACAATTCACACAAACACCGTCGCAAGCAGCATCAGAGGAATATCTCACCGCAGCAGTCACCAGGTGTGTATGTTGTATATACTTTTACTTTACTATCTGTAATTAAAGTTGGAATCTGAATTTGATTGTCGTTTATTCTAGATGTCTTCAATCAGAGAAAAATTGATTGCCACCCAGGAGGCAGGAGAATACTTGAAAAGGGAGGAATTGGAAGAGAAGCGGAGATATACTATCATCAAATTGGAGGGGAGAACAACCCGTTTCGGATCGGTATTGGTAGCAACCATTATGTTCGATGAGAAGGAGAGACAAGGTTTCTTCCGAGTATTTTTCAACTCGATAAAAACGAGTTGTTAGACTATAAGGCGGGGACTCTAAAAATGTATAAAGAAAAAGATTTAATAAAAATTGAATAGCTGTAAAGAATTTTTTTCCTTTCCTCAAACATCTGAACTCTATTTAATTCATTTCAAGTACCATAATTATTGGTATTGATGAGGTGATTAAAAGCATGTGAAACATGCCCCAACGCGTCAGTTACCATTTGGGTGACAAGCGGGGAGAATGTCTTCCAAACTCCCACGCCGTTTGGAATGTCCCAGAGCCTTTCTAGGGGACGTCAAGTTGCATGTAGTAAATCATGAGCCTGGTGGACCTTTTAAAATTTACATAACCAGAGACCAACTAGTAACCAAGAATACAGACTTCATATTAAATATTAAACTCAGCAAGCCATACTACTGCATCTTTAGACATCAAACTCGCACGTTTGAGATTGTTGGAGAAAAGGTAATTTTCTCTGGCTTCGAAGATGGAAACGGTGAGGTGGAGCGATTCAATATCACATTGGAGTCGGAGATAACCGATCCGGAAAATCTACACAAAGCTAGGATGCAGATTCCAGTTATTTGGCTGGACATTTACGAGATCAGAGGCGGAGACAACCCCTGGAGAATGGACGAGGTTGATGGAAATCTACCACCAATACTCGGTGCTTCCAAGAAACCGGTTTTTTACTCCGACCATGAAAAATCTCGAGTGAAATATAGTAGCACGAATGCGAGCAAGGGGACTCGGCTCTGTGTGATCAAGTTTGAAGTTGAAATTGTCGAAAATGTAACAAGGCTGATCAAAAATCCACGTATGGTTGTATTCTGATTGTTTTGAAAAATAAAAATTTGATTAAAATATCACCACATGTGTTTTTTCATTTCTTATCCTCGGAGGGAAGTAGGTATCAATAAAGAAAAAATAGATTTTTTAAAGTTTACAAATTTATTAGTTCACAAAAGTCATACAGAACAGAGAGAGAATGAAACATTTCAACAATAAAGAAAAAAAATAGATTTTTAAAAGTATACAAATTTATTAGTTCACAAAACAGAGAATGAAACATTTTAACAAATATTATTTTTCATACACCAATCAGCTAGTTTGCGACAGTTTTTCCTGGCGCATTGAAAATTACCTTTTATGTGTGGGCCTATTAAACACCCCTCCCTCGTCTCTAGCTTTTTCAACGAAGGGCAACCGTAAAGTTCTAGATTTATTACGTTAACCCCTCTAGGTAATAGACTACTGAGAAAGGAACATTTCTGAGCCCCTTTGGTAAACAAATGTTTAAAGTGATTCGTGTATAACCGAATTATATCCCCCAATTTAGAGTACTCAATGTCTCCAGAATGTTTATCCAATCCATGGTAATTTTCTTTCAACCAAGTAACATCTTTCGTGGCGTGCGTAGATGGCGATTTAAAAAGCCACGTATTGCAGCATTTGTTCTGCACATCGATTATTGCCAGTTCTTTAATAATATACTTTCCATCACTTCCTTGAAAACCTTGAAACTCGATTATCGCACTCATTCCGATAAACTCCCAACTTACAAGGTTTTTAAGCCCAATGCCAGAGGTTGAGAGTATATCAAAGCGGGTGATCGACTTACGAGAAAATTAATTCCGCGCCAGCGGTCGACCTCCCACACACACACACTCAGAGAGTTATCGTCAATTCCATCTTTAATCTCTGAAAATCGAGTTTGCTACCGCTTGGTGTGATGGAAGAGTTGGCAAGAAATCTTTGCAGGTTAATGCTTTCGTTTTGCAATGAATCAAGAGATAGAGTTATCAATTCCGAAAGCTCAAGGAGATTGCCCCACTCCTCAGAATTAATCTTAAATAACCCACCCTGCAGGTTTCTTTTGCACAATAGGTATCGGAACCTAAAATAATTTGCATAATTTCCATAGGAAAGCCAACAAAAAGGTAATTGTTTCTTTACACCAGTTGAAAAATAGTCGTTAACCAGCTGTTTTTGAGTAACAATAGTAGTCCATTCGGACTTGGAGACTGTAACACTGTTCTTATTTGTTTGGGTAAATTGCACGACTGCTTCAAAATCTCTGGTCGGGTCAAATCCAATGCACACACTTTTTGATTTTGCACTATTTAAAAAGTACACTGTTTGAAGCAGAAAGTTATTATAACTGGAAAAGGTCCTAGGAAGACTGGCAGCAGGTCTCTTCCTTATGATGGGTGGAGACTCCTCCTCCTCTTTCTTCTCCAGCATGACTACAACTACTGACGATCAAACAGGATGCACATTGGTTTTAAGAGGAAGTGGATGGAATAGGGGAAGGTGCACACTCTGAGGAGGAGGCGGTACAAGGATTGAAGTCAGATTTTAATCTATTATATTGAAATCATTGAGCGAGAGCATGAGCGTTACGTAACGCACAAACACTATTTCGTAGTTTATGACATGGGTTGAGGCAGGAAAAGGTGATGAAGCTGCATTTGTCGGGGGATGGGCAGTTTAGTTCCTCTTCCATGGAGATGAACGTGCGATTGGTTAGATTTTGTAGGAAATCGCAGACCTCTTTGCTGAAGGCATAGAGAGCCACCGATCCCTCGACTACGGATTCTAGGGCCGGCAGTAGTTCAACGTGGGAGATGAATCCGTTCTCAAACGATGGCTCATCGCAGTGCAGAGGGTCACAAAGTTGAAGCCTTTTTCCTCCACCAGTGAGCTTTCCATGGCGACGAAAACTACCCCAGAATATGTGGTTCGAGTCAAGGTCGATTGCAGCCAGCTCCGTCACTCCCCCCTTGGAAAACATAACGTCTACGACGATCTGCATTTCACCGACTCCTTTTCTCTAATGAGCCTCTCCTCTCCCGAACACTGAATTTAATCTCGAACAACAAAGCTGCGCCCTCGGATGACAGTTCCTCCCCAATCTCGCCTTCTCCGTCGGGAAGTTGCGATGAAACAGTCTCAGCAAGCGACAGTCGTTGCGATGAGGGATGGTATTATGGAATTGTGTGAGGAATTTGTGCAAGGACTGATCCGAGGATTTACTCAACAAGTACACACAGCAATATTCCCTGCAAATGTCTGAATTAAAACTCTGAAGTTGTTTGGTATTATATGCCACTTTGAATCTTTGCAAAAATCTCAAAATCGACTTAATGAAAGGGGGGTTCCCGTACGAATCAAAATACTCTGCACGTTTGTTTAGAACATGTATCACGACCCAATGACTACCAGGTTTTCATGATGGATCTAAATTTACAATGTATAAGCCTCTGTCTGGCTCGGGTAATTTATCCGATGGAAAAACACGGCGAAAAGAGCGATTAGTACGAGGATCGCAACCAAGGATGTGTTGTATATCAAAAGTATTCATCGTGAAACCATTAAAACGTTTCTGGACACGTCGATTTCAAAAGCCGCATTATATACCGCATACACTAAGCAAGTAATGGTGTTAAGTAGTTCCATTTCGAATTTAGCATCGATTCGCACAGAACCTTTTTTTGCAAGACTAACGTGTTCTCCATCGGTCGCCAAATCAGGCGTTAAATCAAAGGCTAAAATGAAAAAACCATGTGCGAACATATCCAACGTCACCTGACTTCCTCTATCAGCATGGTGTATCCCCAATCCCGAGAATAAGGACTTGTACGCGCGAGTCCAATACTTTTGCGAATTAAAATTCATCGATAATCCATGCATAGGAATTTGAGTTCCGTCAACGAAGAGAGAGAAATCGGTTAAAGAGTAATGCGCAAAGGCGAATGGATTTTTGCTTCGTTTACCCACGTATGCATCATTATCGACCATGGCAAAAAGTAGCGTGGTTGGGAGGGTGCCTAAAATTACATTATCATGACTTATCGACTTACTTCCCGCGGGGACTGTGAACGACTTTACTTCCACTCGTTTATATGGATAAATTGCATTGGATGTGTCTGTTAAGACTTTAGTGTGTGCCATCAGAATCCTCGGACTAATAGTATAGTGTGTTACGTGTAATGTAGCATCTAAGATTTTCAACATTGATGCATTTTCATCATCTTCCAGTATGTAAAAGCTAGGCTTTGCGAGAGATAATTTTATACCGAGGGTTACACCACCCATGAGATAAAGTGATTGAGAAAAAATATCCCCATGTAACTTTCCGACCAATTGTACCGCCTTGCTATTTGCAAACAAATTCCTCCGCTTTGCAAACCCCACATTTGCGTCATCCTGTTTATTGATATCGTCCCCTGTATCGATCACCCATCCATCGCATGCCAAATGACTTTCGGCGGATTCCTTGGAATAGTTTAATAAATTCTCAAAATACGCGCGGTAGGCATAGTGATCATCTGAGGGTGTAACCTGCGTACCGTTTATGTACACGTTACATTGATCGAATAGAGAATGTAAAATGTTGTTTACCACACCGGGTTGTTTATCAACATCACCACTAAGATTGGTTCCATCTGCTTTACACAATTTTACCAGCAGTTCCAATTCGATTGTAGCCAAATCAATGTACGAGTCCGTGGAGGTAGTTATGGAGAATTCTAAACTCGATTGATTATCCAAGGACGAAAGAGTTTTATACGGCACCGTTCTATTCCCAATAATGCTCGTTTGCACCGGTGGATGTTGAAACAGATCCAGAGGCGAAAGCATAACCTCCTTCTCCTCCATGGTTAAGAAAATATATCAGCCGATCTCTTCCCCCTACGCTTCCTCTTACCCGAATGATGTTTAATCACGGTATGCTTTCTTTTTATCCCCTTATTCCTCACCCAAAGTCCATCCCCACTCATGCGTTTTATTTTCTCTTCAGCTTTTCTTTTCAAATTTTCCCCCGCCTCATTTAAGCGAGTGCTCAATATGTCCTTGACCGGTTTCTTCCCGATATCCAATAAAATACCAACACCTGCGTTAGCTGCCTCTTTCCCCAAAGTTTGCAATCCTGTATGGAATAATGGTCTAACATAACGCCAAATACTGCTGAAAAAGTTTGATAAACCTCTCCCCCTCTGAAATCTATAACTAGCACTATAGACGGGTCCTAATTCACCACCGCTTTGTTTTGTATAATATACGACGTAACGATGTACGTCACTTGCCATCTTAACTGTAAATGAGAGCAGCAACTATTGCGATACTCTTATAAAGTGTAAAACTAAGAGGGACGGTGTGTCGTTGTTGGAAAATGTGAGAGCCCCATCCGTCAACAAAATCTCAATCGTTTCCAACTCTGCCCTTTCTATTGTAATGTAATATGGGACGTGAAATATATGATGGTTTTTATTACCCGCTTCCACAATTCTCAGACATCTACTCAATGAATCACCAAACGATAGCGGTTGAATTATATTGGTATATACGAAAATATTCCTCGTAGGGTGGCTATCGCTCTTTAACCCTTTCGCGCCTGTTGTCGTGTAGGGACGACGGAGGTTTGTCAGCACCAGAGACCGAATGTCATCTCTGGAGGACACAGATTTTTCTTTGCAAAAGAACGAACGTCGTGCCTACACGACACAGGTATAAATGGTCAGTGCATAAGGATTATGACCTTTCCCAACCCTCAAACGAGGGATTTTCGACCCTTTCCTCGGCCGGCTCGAGGGGGGCCGAAGGTCGGAGGGTCATTTTGCATTGCCGTTCGTAGCATGGGGCTACCTGAAACTAAACATTTTTGCACTGTTTTTCAGTTTTTTCACTGAGTTTTTCAGACAGAGACACAGATTCGGAAGAGTCTGACGTAACTGAGCCTTCGACTTCTGGAGCTCCAAAGAAACGGAAATATCCTGACAGATTCATCAAGTGGATCAGACGATACATCAGAAGGAGAGGAGCAATAAGATTTAAATCATCAGAAAAACTCCTAGCGTTGAAATGGTGTAGCAAGAGGGAGGTGTGGATGCTGTCCACTTGCCATACCTCAAGAATGATTGAGACAGGTAAAAAAGATAGGCGGACGGGAGAGGATATTAAAAAACCGCTCTGCGTTGCAGATTACAATTCATGTATGGGCGCCATTGATAAGGCAGACAGGATGCTCAGTTCCATCGGGTCCATTAGAAAGTCGGTGAAATGGTATAAGAAATTATTCTTTCATTTGGTGGATCTTGCAATTTTAAATTCATATTACTTATATAAATTGATCACGAAAAAGAATATTCCATTGCAAAAGTTTCACCTATCCCTGATTCGTGAATTGGTAGAGACCTTCATAACAGAAGGTAATAGACTTGGCAAATAATCATTTGCAAAAACATCATAAAAACATTTAGTTTCGAGCAATTATCACTTCCCGTCGCAACCGGTTTGACCCACCGCATCCTAACCCCACAGAGCGTTTATGGCGATAGGGTCCGAAATCCCAGGGCTAAAGTCTCCAAGAGGGTCAAATTTTATACCTGAGGGCAGAAACACCCAAAAAGGGCTCCGTACATGAGTAAAGTATTCCTCCTAGAGTCGTTCGAACGACGGTAGCAACTTTCTGCTTAGTCCGCCGTTGCGAAAGGGTTAATGGCCTGCATGCCAGGGACTTACAGCATGGAAAGTATAAGGTTGATGAGTTTCCTTTTAACATGAGGGAATTTCTAACTCAGCCAACGTACAATAGAGTAGCACCAGAGCTTGAAAAAGATATTTCATTTTCAAAGGTGCAACTCAAGGGTATTAATTTCTGTCTTGGATCTGTTACAGCCTTCATAGCTAGGAACATTCTCCAGAATGGGAATTGTTCCAACTGCAAAGCTATGCTTATCACAAATTCCTTCCATAAGTTTAGGAGTTCAGTTCTGTGGCAATAGAGAATACTCAGTTGGATAGACTCCAAGGTTGGTGAAGTCTATTGTTTCAGCAACAGACTGTACTTGATGAGACAGCAGGTATTGGAGGAATAAAGGCAATGGTATTTGGTTTATGTAACAGAGAGATTAACTCTGAAGCNGAACAAAAATTGAGAATTTTATCCAACAATTAGTTCATCTCCTCAACTCTTCATCTGATTTACCTTTGTGTTATTGTCCCTTAGTTATCCATTTCTTAGTTAGTAGAATGTTATTTTTAAGTTATAGATGTATTATCTTAGCTGTAATTATTAACCCTTTCGCACCTGTTGTCGTGTAGGGACGACGGAGGTTTGTCAGCACCAGAGACCGAATGTCTTCTCTGGACGACACAGATTTTTCTTCGCAAAAGAACGAACGTCGTGCCTACACGACACAGGTATAAATGGTCAGTGCATAAGGATTATGACCTTTCCCAACCCTCAAACGAGGGATTTTCAACCCTTTCCTCGGCAGGCTCGAGGGGGGCCGAAGGTCGGAGGGTCATATTAAATTGCCGCTCGTAGCAAGGGGCTACCTGAAACAACATTTTTGCACTGTTTTTCCAATAAATAATTTTTGTGATTATTGTTTATATTATATTGAAAATGAAATCTATGTCTTACGCCGATAATGTGCAACTTTTAAACAAAACTCTAGAGTTAATATTAACGTATTTAGTACACTTTTATAATAAAATTCTAAGACGCAAATATACTCTCATTAGAAAATGCAATGCAAGAAATTCTGTCGATTTTTTTAGATGACATTTTTGTTTGACTAAACTCTGTTCTCCTTTGCTGCTTGGAATGCAAATAGTAATATCTTTCTGTGCTAACTATTCACCTTGCCATACGCCTTACGGTGGTTCGCGGGGTATTTATGTGAATGTAAATGTAAAATTTCACGTTGAAATTCCTAGCTTTGTCTCAGCATCGTCCTTCGCTGGGTCTTCCGAGAAAACGCACATTAGGAGCCACATCACAACTCTCAGAAATCAGAATAACGCACCTGGTCAGTTTCTCTTCTCACAAACATTTCTGAAGAAATGTTTTTCGATGAATTTCCTTGAATTTTAAACAATAAGGAAAGGGGCTCAAATTTTACTTGCAGTGATATTTCTGCTATAAGTGGGTTTTCTTCTTACTTCAGTTTTTGCTGGACTTCTACTCGAATAACAGTGTCTTGGAGCTTCCGTTCGTTTTATCTTAGTGTTGTTTACAGTGAAAGCCAATATTGAACTTGATATATCAAGTTTTCTCGAAACATGTCATTGCGCGAGGATTCCATTCTGGAGATTCTTACTAGGAGTGATAGTGAGGAAGACAGAGACAGATTCGGAAGAGTCTGACGTAACTGAGCCTTCGACTTCTGGAGCTCCAAAGAAACGGAAATATCCTGACATAGATTCATCAAGTGGATCAGACGATACATCAGAAGGAGAGGAGCAATACGATTTAAATCATCAGAAAAACTCCTAGCGTTGAAATGGTGTAGCAAGAGGGAGGTGTGGATGCTGTCCACTTGCCATACCTCAAGAATGATTGAGACAGGTAAAAAAGATAGGCGGACGGGAGAGGATATAAAAAAACCGCTCTGCGTTGCAGATTACAATTCATGTATGGGCGCCATTGATAAGGCAGACATGATGCTCAGTTCCATCGGGTCCATTAGAAAGTCGGTGAAATGGTATAAGAAATTATTCTTTCATTTGGTGGATCTTGCAATTTTAAATTCATATTACTTATATAAATTGATCACGAAAAAGAATATTCCATTGCAAAAGTTTCACCTATCCCTGATTCGTGAATTGGTAGAGACCTTCATAACAGAAGGTAATAGACTTGGCAAATAATCATTTGCAAAAACATCATAAAAACATTTAGTTTCGAGCAATTATCACTTCCCGTCGCAACCGGTTTGACCCACCGCATCCTAACCCCACAGAGCGTTTATGGCGATAGGGTCCGAAATCCCAGGGCTAAAGTCTCAAAGAGGGTCAAATTTTATACCTGAGGGCAGAAACACCCAAAAAGGGCCCCGTACATGAGTAAAGTATTCCTCCTAGAGTCGTTCGAACGACGGTAGCAACTTTCTGCTTAGTCCGCCGTTGCGAAAGGGTTAATGGCCTGCATGCCAGGGACTTACAGCATGGAAAGTATAAGGTTGATGAGTTTCCTTATAACATGAGGGAATTTCTAACTCAGCCAACGTACAATAGAGTAGCACCAGAGCTTGAAAAAGATATTTCATTTTCAAAGGTGCAACTCAAGGGTATTAATTTCTGTCTTGGATCTGTTACAGCCTTCATAGCTAGGAACATTCTCCAGAATGGGAATTGTTCCAACTGCAAAGCTACGCTTATCACAAATTCCTTCCATAAGTTTAGGAGTTCAGTTCTGTGGCAATAGAGAATACTCAGTTGGATAGACTCCAAGGTTGGTGAAGTCTATTGTTTCAGCAACAGACTGTACTTGATGAGACAGCAGGTATTGGAGGAATAAAGGCAATGGTATTTGGTTTATGTAACAGAGAGATTAACTCTGAAGCAGAGCAACTTTCAGGAATGAAGAGGAGCTCCACTTGACTCAACAGTAAATCAAACAGCTATGATGTACTGAATGTATGAGGAGCTATGAAGTAATTTCATAGGTGGCATTAGGGACTGCTAGAGCAGTTGAGGGAGATGAACAAACTGTTTGATAGTTTGTACTTGTAACTGTACTAGATGAGACAGCAGGTATTGGAGGAATAAAGGCAATGGTATTTGGTTTATGTAACAGAGAGGTTAACCATGATTGGGTCAAAGATGGCTGCTCTGAACATTGCTGTGGTTTTTTGAGTCCATTGTTGATGCAGGTAGTACCCTGACCATCCTATGGTGGCCAAGAAGGGCAAATAGAAGGTCTTCCAGGGATATTTTTATGGCAAGGTGGGAACAAAAATTTAGAATTTTATCCAATAATTAGTTCATCTCCACAACAATNAAACCTTGAAACTCGATTATCGCACTCATTCCGATAAACTCCCAACTTACAAGGTTTTTAAGCCCAATGCCAGAGGTTGAGAGTATATCAAAGTAGGCGAGAAAATTGATTCCGCGCCAGCGGTCGACCTCCTACAAGCACACACACACACTCAGAGATTAATCGATAATTCCATCTTTAATCTCTGAAAATCGAGTTTGCTACCACTTGGTGTGATGGAAGAGTCGGCAAGAATTCTTTACAGGTTAATGCTTTCGTTTTTCAATGAATCAAGAGATAGAGTTATCAATTCCGAAAGCTTAAGGAGATTGCCCCACTCCTCAGAATTAATTTTAAATGACCCACCCTGCAGGTTTCTTTTAAACAATAGGTATCGACACCTAAAATAATTTGCATAGGAAAGCCAACAAAAGGGTAATCGTTTCTTTACACCAGTTGAAAAAAAGTCGTTAACCAGCTGTTTTTGAGTAACAATAGTAGACCAATCGGACTCGGTGACTGTAACACTGTTCTTATTTGTTTGGGTAAATTGCACGACCGCTTCAAAGTCTCTGGTCGGGTCAAATCCAATGCACACACTTTTTGATTTTGCACTATTTAAAAAGTACACTGTTTGAAGCACAAAGTTATTATAACTGGAAAAGGTCCTAGGAAGACTGGCAGCAGGTCTCTTCCTTTTGATGGGTGGAGACTCCTCCTCTTTCTTCTCCAGCATGACTACTACTAGTGACGATCGATCAGGATGCACATTGGTTTAAGAGGAAGCGGATGGAATAGGGGAAGGTGCACACTCTGAGGAGGAGGAGGGGCAAGGATCGACGTCAGATTTTATTCTATTATATTGAAACCACTGAGCGAGAGCATGAGCGTTACGTAACGCACAAACACTATTTTGTAGTTTATGACATGGTTTGAGGCAGGAAAAGGGGATGAAGCTGCATTTGTCGGGGGATGGGCAGTTTAGTTCCTCTTCCATGGAGATGAACGTGCGATTGGTTAGATTTTGTAGGAAATCGCAGACCTCTTTGCTGAAGGCGTAGAGAGCCGTCGATCCCTCGACTATGGATTCTAGGGCCGGCAGTAGTTCAACGTGGGAGATGAATCCGTTCTCAAACGATGGCTCGTCGCAGTGCAGAGGGTCGCAAAGTTGAAGCCTTTTTCCTCCACCAGTGAGCTTTCCATGGCAAAGAAAATTACCCCAGAATATGCGGTTCGAGTCGAGGTCGATTGCGGCCAGCTCCGTCACTCCCCCCTTGGAAAACGTAACGTCCACGACGATCTGCATTTCACCGACTCCTTTTCTCTAATGAGCCTCTCCTTTCCCGAACATTGCATTTATTCTCGAACAGCAAAGCTGCGCCCTCGGATGACACTTCCTCCTCAATCTCGGCTTCTCCGTCGGGAAGTTGCGATGAAACAGTCTCAGCAAGCGACAGTCGTTGCGATGAGGGATGGTATTATGGAATTGTGTGAGGAATTTGTGCAAGGACTGGCCCGAGGATTTACTCAACGCGTACACACAGCAATATTCCCCGCAAATGTCCGAATTGAAACTCTGAAGTTGTTTGGTATTATATGTCACTTTTAATCTTTGCAAAAATCTCAAAATCGACTTAATGAAAGGGGGGTTCCCGTACGAATCAAAATACTCTGCACGTTTGTTTAGAACATTTATCGCGACCCAATGACTACCAGGTTTTCGTGATGGATCTAAATTTACAATGTATAAGCCTCTGTATGGCTCGGGTAATTTATCCGATGGAAAAACACCGCGAAAAGAGCGACTAGTACGTGGATCGCGACCAAGGATGCGTTGTATATCAAAAGTATTCATGGTGAAACCATTAAAACGTTTCTGGACACGTCGACTTCAAAAGCCGCATTATATACCGCATACACTAAGCAAGTGATGGTGTTGGGTAGTTCCATTTCGAATTTAGCATCGATTCGCACAGAACCTTTTTTTGCAAGACTAACGTGTTCTCCATCGGCCACCAAATCAGGCGTTAAATCAAAGGCTAAAATGAAAAAACCATGTGCGAACATATCCAACGTCACCTGACTTCCTCTATCAGCATGGTGTATCCCCAATCCCGAGAATAAGGACTTGTACGCGCGAGTCCAATACTTTTGCGAATTAAAATTCATCGATAATCCATGCATAGGAATTTGAGTTCCGTCAACGAAGAGAGAGAAATCGGTTAAAGAGTAATGCGCAAAGGCGAATGGATTTTTGCTTCGTTTACCCACGTATGCATCATTATCGACCATAGCAAAAAGTAGCGTGGTTGGAATGGTGCCTAAAATTACATTATCATGACTTATCGACTTACTTCCTGTGGGGACTGTGAACGACTTTACTTCCACTCGTTTATATGGGTAAATTGCATTGGATGTGTCTGTTAAGACTTTAGTGTGTGCCATCAGAATCCTCGGACTAATAGTATAGTGTGTTACATGTAATGTAGCATCTAAGATTTTCAACATGGATGCATTTTCATCATCTTCCAGTATGTAAAAGCTAGGCTTTGTGAGAGATAATTTTATGCCGAGGGTTACACCACCCATTAGATAAAGTGACTGAGAAAAAATATCCCCATGTAACTTTCCAACCAATTGTACCGCCTTGCTATTTGCAAACAAATTCCTCCGCTTTGTAAACCCCACATTTGTATCATCCTGTTTATTGATATCGTCCCCTGTATCGATCACCCATCCATCGCATGCCAAATGACTTTCGGCGGATTCCTTAGAATAGTTTAATAAATTCTCAAAATACGCCCGGTAGGCATAGTGGTCATCTGAGGGCGTAACCTGCGTACCGTTTATGTACACGTTACATTGATCGAATAGGGAATGTAAAATGTTGTTTACCACACCGGGTTGTTTATTAACATCACCACGAAGATTGGTTCCATCTGCTTTACACAATTTTACCAGTAGTTCCAATTCAATTGTAGCCAAATCAATGTACGAGTCCGTGGAGGTAGATATGGAGAATTCTAAACTCGATTGATTATCCAAGGATGAAAGAGTTTTATACGGCACCGTTCGATTCCCAATAATGCTCGTTTGCACCGATGGGTGTTGAAACAGATCCAGAGGTGAAAGTATAACCTCCTTCTCTTCCATAGTTAAGAAAATATATCAGCCGATCTCTTCCCCCTATGCTTCCTCTTACCTGAATGATGTTTAATCATGGTATGCTTTCTTTTTATCCCCTTATTCCTCACCCGAAGTCCATCCCCACTCTTGCGTTTTATTTTTTCTTCCGCTTTTCTTTTCAAATTTTCCCCCGCCTCATTTAAGCAAGTGCTCAATATGTCCTTGACCGGTTTCTTTCCGATATCTGATAAAATACCAACACCTGCATTAGCCGCCTCCTTTCCTAATGTTTGGAATAATGGTCTAACAAAGCGCCATATACTGCTGAAAAAGTTTGATAATCCTCTCCCCCTCTGAAATCTATAACTAGCGCTATAGACAGGTCCTAATTCACCACCGCTTTGTTTTGTATAATATACGACGTAACGATGTATGTCACTTGCCATCTTAACTAAATGAGAGCAGCAGCTATTGCGATACTCTTATAAAGTGTAAAACTAAGAGGGACGCTGTATCGTTATTGGAAAATGTGAGAGGTACTCCTTCCCCATCCGTCAACAAAATTTCAATCGTTTCCAACTCTGCCCTTTCTACTGTAATGTAATATGGGACGTGAAATATATGATAGTTTTTATTACCCGCATCCACAATTCTCAGACATCTACTCAATGAAATACCAAACGATAGCGGTTGAATTATATTGGTATATACGAAAATATTCCTCGTAGGATGGCTATCGCTCTAAACGATCACTCAATTCCACAACGGCCATGACTAATCTTTTGATATCATTCGTTGTTATCCTTAAATCATTGGTTAGCGATTTATATACCCAAGTCGTCGTAGATTTTTCAAGTTCATTTGGTTTGGGTGCATTTGGATCTCTGGTATAAGCTGGGGATGGTTCTAGGGGCGGTTCTATTTCATCTATGCGAGAAGTATCCTTTTCCGTTAAATCCCGGTATTTATGTAATGTAAACGCGGCATGTTGTAGGTCGTAAGATATACGTCGCCGAGATTCTAGTTTATACTGTGATAGCGTCTCATTTATTAAAGCGGGGAAAGATTCGTACACTCCTGGCAGTATTGTGTATGTAACCCACGGCGATTGAATTTGCACTCCAATATCGAATGTGTGTTCTCTCAAGCCATAATAGTCCGCAAAATGCGTAAGCTCCGGCGGAAACATTGAACAATACACCCAATGACTAATGCAAGACAATTTTTTATCTGCATCAAGTTTAAGGAACGGTGTTAGCAGCCTTTGCGATAGTATTATATTCACCGGGGGAAATAATAAAAAAGGAGCCATCATAAAGTCTCACCCTAACACTATCAGCAGCAGCTATCTCCCGACATAACGGAGGATGAATAAACTCTACCAAACCCACCTTCCATTCCCCCTCTTTCAAAATAACCCGTTGCGAAAGTTTAGTCCAAAAGTGGGCGGTGGTATTCTCTTTGAAATAATGCCTCGAGCTGTCGCTGGGGAGGTATAAAAAAAACGTATCCGAAAAAACATGGACATTACCAATGACGTCTCCTAAAGTGTAAGATTAGAATAGAGGGAATATTACCACTAGGAAATGGTATCTTTTCCCCAAATTGATCTGCTAAAAATATTTCGATTCTTTCTATATCAAATGTATCCAGAGGAAAGTAATACGGAGGATTGAAAATCTGATGTCTGGTACTCGAGTCTACAATTCTTAGACATCTACTGCGAGAATCTCCAATCAATTGGGGCTTTATGATATTGCAGTAAACGAAAATATTTATCGGTAGCATAGTAATCCCACCACCTGTTTCTCCCGCTTCATTTCTCGTCCTATTATCACGTATATGTGGTGGAAATGAAATTTCTGCCAATCCCACCTCCCAATTTTCATCATCCAGCGTAATTCTTTGCTCTAATTTTGTCCAAAAGTGGGAAATCGTGTTCTCTTTGAAATACGACTTGGAGCTATTACTCGGTAAAAAGACGTAAAAACCATTCATCGTAATGTTTTCAACGCACTTGCTTTCACCCACGAATTAAACGAATCTGGATACCCCATCCACTTCACAAAATATTCCCAACCGCGACCTTTCCTACGTCGTTTTATTATTTTCTCAATTTTAAACTCTGTCTCTTCCGATACATCAGTTTTACTCAATTCCGGTTCGTAGAAAGAGCCCACTATTGGTTCACCGTTCAAATCCACTAATTTATACGTCGGAACCCGATTCCCACGAAGTATCGATTCTATTCTGAAAATCTCGGTGGTGAAGTTTGGTTTATATCCTTTTCTAAAAGGCATTCGCTCTTTAGAAATTCTTACGTAATCCCCAAGCGAGAAACGAGGTGACCTTGGACGTGTTATAAATTGTTTCGATCTTATTGAAAAAGAATTTCTATGATTAACACATGCTGGTGAAACCCCAATTGAAGAATGAATCGAGTTGTTATAAGCTTGTATCAGTTTTGGTAATACGGCAACATAATTATAGGTGCTGTACCGCGTAAAGTATTTGTACATTTTGGTTTTTAAAGTCCTATTGAATCTTTCTACCACCGCCGCCTTCACATCCGGGTTATTTGTTACGTAATACTTGATTCCTTTCGAAGAGAGGAACGCTTTAAACTTTTTGTTATTAAATTCGGTGCCCTTATCAGATTGGATTTTTAAAGGCTTGCGCTGTTTGAATATCGTTCGAAAAGCCTTGATGATTTCATCGGCGGATTTGTTTTTCAATGGGATGGCCCACGCGTACCTCGAGAATAAATCTATCACAGTTAAAATATACATATATCCTCCATTGTATTTCTTTAATGATTGCATATCATTCAAATCGCATTGCCATGTTTCATCTATATAATCCACCATATAAACGTTTCTCTTAAACTTCTTGCGTATCGGGCGGTGCAATGTGTGTGCATCTTGAAAATTTAACCACTCCTTTATTTTCTTTAGCGAAACACGTTTTCCGGAAGCTTCCCACAGCTTTCGGGCGGTGGAGAAACCGGCTGAGTGTGACGGATCATTGTAAATATTGCTCAAGGGTGAGGTGTCCACGGAACCTTTGGTTTTGGTATTCTTTCTGATCGTCTGGGAAGACTTCTTGGGCTTGCCACGGTAAATCTGGCCGGTTTTGCGGGTTTTAATGGGACCGATTCCACCAATTTTTGCGAGCGATCCAATCTTTTCATTAACTTTTCCCATTGCTCATCAATTTCCGCCTGTTCTTCCCTTAGTTTACGTATAGGATTTTCAACCGGTTCCGTTGATGNGCCAAATACTGCTGAAAAAGTTTGATAAACCTCTCCCCCTCTGAAATCTATAACTAGCACTATAGACGGGTCCTAATTCACCACCGCTTTGTTTTGTATAATATACGACGTAACGATGTACGTCACTTGCCATCTTAACTGTAAATGAGAGCAGCAGCTATTGCGATACTCTTATAAAGTGTAAAACTAAGAGGGACGCTGTATCGTTGTTGGAAAATGTGAGAGGTACTCCTTCCCCATCCGTCAACAAAATCTCAATCGTTTCCAACTCTGCCCTTTCTACTGTAATGTAATATGGGACGTGAAATATATGATGGTTTTTATTACCCGCATCCACAATTCTCAGACATCTACTCAATGAATCACCAAACGATAGCGGTTGAATTATAATGGTATATACGAAAATATTCCTCGTAGGATGGCTATCGCTCTTTAAACGATCGCTCAATTCCGCAACGGCCACGCCTAATCTTTTGATATAATTCGTTATTATCCTTAAATCGTTGGTTAGCGATTTATATACCCAAGTCGTCGTAGATTTTTCAAGTTCATTTGGTTTGGATGCATTTGGATCCCTGGTATAAGCTGGGGATGGTTCTAGGGGTGGTTCTATTTCATCTATGCGAGAAGTATCCTTTTCCGTTAAATCCCGGTATTTATGTAATGTAAACGCGGCATGTTGTAGGTCGTAAGATATACGTCGCCGAGATTCTAGTTTATACTGTGATAGCGTCTCATTTATTAAAGCGGGGAAAGATTCGTACACTCCTGGCAGTATTGTGTATGTAACCCACGGCGATTGAATTTGCACTCCAATATCGAATGTGTGTTCTCTCAAGCCATAATAGTCCGCAAAATGCGTAAGCTCCGGCGGAAACATTGAACAATACACCCAATGACTAATGCAAGACAATTTTTTATCTGCATCAAGTTTAAGGAACGGTGTTAGCAGCCTTTGCGATAGTATTATATTCACCGGGGGAAATAATAAAAAAGGAGCCATCATAAAGTCTCACCCTAACACTATCAGCAGCAGCTATCTCCCGACATAACGGAGGATGAATAAACTCTACCAAACCCACCTTCCATTCCCCCTCTTTCAAAATAACCCGTTGCGAAAGTTTAGTCCAAAAGTGGGCGGTGGTATTCTCTTTGAAATAATGCCTCGAGCTGTCGCTGGGGAGGTATAAAAAAAACGTATCCGAAAAAACATGGACATTACCAATGACGTCTCCTAAAGTGTAAGATTAGAATAGAGGGAATATTACCACTAGGAAATGGTATCTTTTCCCCAAATTGATCTGCTAAAAATATTTCGATTCTTTCTATATCAAATGTATCCAGAGGAAAGTAATACGGAGGATTGAAAATCTGATGTCTGGTACTCGAGTCTACAATTCTTAGACATCTACTGCGAGAATCTCCAATCAATTGGGGCTTTATGATATTGCAGTAAACGAAAATATTTATCGGTAGCATAGTAATCCCACCNTATGTTCTAGATTTTCCAAGAATTTCGTTACGAACGTGGTCTTTCCGCAGCCCGAAGGACCTGCGCAAATGCAGGTAAAGGGATGTTTCCAGGCTAACGTCATGATTAATTCTGGAAATTTTAATTCGGGTTCGAGCATTTAAAGTTTCTCAAGTTTCATCGCAAAATGCCTCGTCATGTGTTCTCTTTCTCGGGATTTTGTAATGCCCCCAAGCGAGCGTGTTGATTCCATCTTCGCAAATGTATCGCTTATCATCGAGTGCATTTAGCGTTACTTTATTCATTTGCATCGTATACAACTCGTGTTTTTTGCTACGAATTACGTTCATTTTTCTAAATTCGGTCGACTTTTCGTGAAGACAGCGAACGTAATCATCGAAATTTAGAGATTTTTCTTTGACGGCTTTGGTTATCCCCTTGGCTTTCTTTTTTTCTTTTCCTCCTTCGACTTTGAACGAATACAATTTACTTCTTAGTCCGATAAAATGCGTCATTACTTTCCCATCGCATTCATCCTTAAATTTACCGATAATCTTTTTATTTTTGTCCGAGTAACACAAATGCTCCTTGGGGTAATTCGATGTATCAAACATATCGAGGTTATCCAGCATGTCTTCATTTATATCATCCGTTTTAATACTATAAATAAAGCTATCGGTATCAGTGTAGGCCAAAGATAATCTTGTCTTATATTTCGGTAACATCACCCGATAGTGAAAATCGTACATTAGTGTTTTGCTAAGATCTAGAACGCAAAAACCAATGTATATAGGCTTGTTCATTTTGATGATGGACTTTCTGAGGTGAACGGCAACCAACGATTCTGTAAATATCGTTCTATCCAAAAATGTAGATTTGCTGATTAATTTATCTAGTCGTTTTTCGCTCGTGACTAATTCTAAATTTATTCTTTTTTGCACATTCTCCATAGTCTTGCCAAAAACCGCGTTGTTCATCAATTTATAAAAATCCTTTTCGAATTCGTTCTTAGCCGACTTTCTTCGATCGGTATTCAGATCTATGTACGACTTTAACCAGGGTGATTGATCGAATTCTAAGACTACGATACCGAGTGAAATTGCTTGATTTAAATTCACGTAATGTATTACATATTTTTCTTTATTTTCCAGCATCGTTAACAGTTTTCTATGCTTACCGCCGGGTGGTGTATTATTTTCCGGACAAAGAGGTAAATCTGAATGCTCATCGTGTAAAATTTGCGGATACTCGAGGTCAACCTCGAGAATGTAGCCCTTTTCATTATAATCGGGAATGTTTTCAATTACCAGTCGATCGATTTCTTCCCGATTTAGCCATCTAAAATTAGAAAACGGAAGTGGTCTAGATAAAGCCCATCCATATAAATTATTTGCGTCGTAGTATGTAATGAAAGTCGATTCCTTCTCGGGATTGTAATTTTCCAAGTACTTATTGTTTGCCTCGACGTATCGCTTACAGCACTGGCTGATTTCTCCACAAATGCCTTTTTCGATCATTAGAATCATGTCGTAGTCTGTTAATAATTCCAGTTTGATTTCCGTATGTTTCAACATTGCGTCAAACGTCAATCCCGGAGCTGTATAGTACCAAGCAGGATCGAGTTTGTAAGCGTTGAAGCATACGTCTCGAAAATTCTCGAATACGTCTGCTAGAAGCGTTACATCACTCATTAAATAAATATCGCTATATTCACCTAGGTTTTTACACTCGAATGAATGCCATACTCTAAGTGCGTGATCATAATCGGAATCTGATATGTGCTCGTCTGTAAGTCGATTGAAGAATTTCACTTTCTCCGGTAGCGAAGTTTCCTCGAGTCTATCGAAAGAATCTGTGTAATCGTACGGATAGACTCCCTTGCTAGACTAGACTCGTTTTTTCACCAAATACCTCGCTCGTGTATTTAAATTCGCTAAGGTTTGAAACTAATGTTGCTAAAGAAGCGTGTATAAAGCGGCAGGCATCGATGAACCTTATACTGAAATTACTCTCGACTGACTTTGCGAAAGAAATGTAATTTTCCTCGGTATTTGGTGACAAATATTTTTCTATCGTCATAATCTAATTCGTTAACGAGGAAATGCCCATCGTATGAAGAAAGGTTATGAATAAAAACGGGTAGAAAATATGGTAATTTATATTGCATATTGCAAAACTGATGCGCAGCCCCTCTATATTCCCCAGTCAGATGATCGTGATCTCGAACCCGTTCCGTTTTTTTAAATTCCTTCCCGTAGATATGACATAACGAGGTCTCATGAAAGGCAGTCTCGTCGTCTGCGGTAAGCGGATTCATCGGTATACTATTCTTATACAGCGTGTATATCTTTTCCGCTTCGTCTTTCATTCTTTCCATAAAAACGCGAACCGCATTTGGACCTCGGTATAACTGCGGACTTTGGCAACCGTCAGGCGTTATGATAACATAACAGAAGCTAAACGGTTCGTGTCTCTGAATAGCGTGCGTGTAAGATGCGTGGGGTAAAGGTTCGCAAGTACTATCGTTTTGAAGAAGGCATTCAAAGTCCGCATATACAAAAAATGGTACTCGGAAAGAATGATTCACATGAGTGAATTTTAAAGTTTTCTCTTTCTCGTCTGGCAACACGATTTTACTGGGTGTGCCCATTCCTTTACACAGTTCTGTATACTCTTCGTCCTTATAGCAAGTAAGACAACGCTTGCATATACGCAATCTATCATGATTTTTCGTTATTTGTGAATGGACTAATTTTTCAGTCTTTTATCCAGCAATAATGAGATGTTTTATCATTCGTAATGTATAGTAAGTCACGATGATCGTCCAGCTCAGAATCGATCATTTTGATTGGGTAAACCATATTTTTTTCATTTAATCCGAATACATTGATCGATATATTATTAATTCTTTCAAATTTGACAATATCTTTTATATCTACTGGGTATTCGATACAATCCCATTTGTACCCCTCATGGAATGATCTCGTATTGTATTTTGAAACTCTTTGAGAGTCTTTACCAATATTCTTTGCCCAAATAGCGTATTTGAAACAGTAGACGTCCTCATTTCGAATGTTTACTACAGCTTTAATATTTTTAATCCTAGCTGGTAGCTCAATGTATGTCGAACCTCTTAGTGGAATATATTTATTTTTACGTAATTCACATCCCAGGACTTTAGATAAAACCCATCCAGATCCCTTAGCTTGAAATTCTGATTTTTCTTTTAAAAGCTTGGAAAATGATTTGTCAACAATTTCATGTATTTGATCGGCAAGTAAAACTCGTCTGTTACTCGTCTTGAATGAAGCATCGTACTCATCGTTTTCCCCCTTTTTAAATTTACAAATCAGCACCAGATTGAATTTAATTGCATTGTTCATAATTACATGCTCCTTTAATTTGTCTATCAACTCATCCCTATTTTCATTTAGAAATGAAACCACGTCTTGTCCCTCTTCTTTTTCCAATACAATCCAGAAAGTTTTGAGGCTCGAATTTATAGGAGATTCCACTTCAACAGTTCCCCGACCTTTCTGATTTGTAATATTTCTTCCGTGTAAAATCAACTAAACTATATTAAACTTCACAATAGGTACGGAATCGTCTTTTCTTAAACCTATCTAGTGTATCAATCATTCTTTCGTACGTATTCAAATTGTCAATCGTATCAAATCGGAATCAAAGGCAATGCGTTCATGTATCATTCTCAATACCTTTTCTAATTCCTGCTCGGTTTTATATAGACCAGAATTGAAATTGTCTAGTATTTCAGAAACAGAAGCCATTATTTCAAGTGTGTGAAAGTTGTTCTAGGATAAGGATAACGATAAGGATAAAAGGAAAAAACAAAAGACTGGGATTAGCGCATGGAGTCAATAAATTCATTTTCATGGTGATAATTGATGATTATTATTCATAGAAATTCACTGTGATAAAAAAGTACTCTCTTTAGACAATATACCGCCGTTTAAAGTATAACAGAGGTTACAATTTACTTCCAAAATTAAGAAATCGATGTTACGAATTCCCTATTGCCCAAGTACGCAAGCTATAATGTATTTTTGCAATAAAACACAAAAATATGCCTT
>KZ309607.1:112979-123568 GCA_000376725.2 Ladona fulva
CCATCGTGCAAAATTTGCGGATATTCAAGGTCAACTTCGAGAATGTATCCCTTTTTACCTTGTTCGGGGACATTTTCAATTTCAAGAGCGGCGATTTCTTCCCGATTTAGCCATCTAAAATTAGAAAACGGAAGTGGTCTAGATAAAGCCCATCCATATAAATTATTTGCGTCGTAGTATGTAATGAAAGTCGATTCCTTCTCGGGATTGTAATTTTCCAAGTACTTATTGTTTGCCTCGACGTATCGCTTACAGCACTGGCTGATTTCTCCACAAATGCCTTTTTCGATCATTAGAATCATGTCGTAGTCTGTTAATAATTCCAGTTTGATTTCCGTATGTTTCAACATTGCGTCAAACGTCAATCCCGGAGCTGTATAGTACCAAGCAGGATCGAGTTTGTAAGCGTTGAAGCATACGTCTCGAAAATTCTCGAATACGTCTGCTAGAAGCGTTACATCACTCATTAAATAAATATCGCTATATTCACCTAGGTTTTTACACTCGAATGAATGCCATACTCTAAGTGCGTGATCATAATCGGAATCTGATATGTGCTCGTCTGTAAGTCGATTGAAGAATTTCACTTTCTCCGGTAGCGAAGTTTCCTCGAGTCTATCGAAAGAATCTGTGTAATCGTACGGATAGACTCCCTTGCTAGACTAGACTCGTTTTTTCACCAAATACCTCGCTCGTGTATTTAAATTCGCTAAGGTTTGAAACTAATGTTGCTAAAGAAGCGTGTATAAAGCGGCAGGCATCGATGAACCTTATACTGAAATTACTCTCGACTGACTTTGCGAAAGAAATGTAATTTTCCTCGGTATTTGGTGACAAATATTTTTCTATCGTCATAATCTAATTCGTTAACGAGGAAATGCCCATCGTATGAAGAAAGGTTATGAATAAAAACGGGTAGAAAATATGGTAATTTATATTGCATATTGCAAAACTGATGCGCAGCCCCTCTATATTCCCCAGTCAGATGATCGTGATCTCGAACCCGTTCCGTTTTTTTAAATTCCTTCCCGTAGATATGACATAACGAGGTCTCATGAAAGGCAGTCTCGTCGTCTGCGGTAAGCGGATTCATCGGTATACTATTCTTATACAGCGTGTATATCTTTTCCGCTTCGTCTTTCATTCTTTCCATAAAAACGCGAACCGCATTTGGACCTCGGTATAACTGCGGACTTTGGCAACCGTCAGGCGTTATGATAACATAACAGAAGCTAAACGGTTCGTGCCTCTGAATAGCGTGCGTGTAAGATGCGTGGGGTAAAGGTTCGCAAGTACTATCGTTTTGAAGAAGGCATTCAAAGTCCGCATATACAAAAAATGGTACTCGGAAAGAATGATTCACATGAGTGAATTTTAAAGTTTTCTCTTTCTCGTCTGGCAACACGATTTTACTGGGTGTGCCCATTCCTTTACACAGTTCTGTATACTCTTCGTCCTTATAGCAAGTAAGACAACGCTTGCATATACGCAATCTATCATGATTTTTCGTTATTTGTGAATGGACTAATTTTTCAGTCTTTTATCCAGCAATAATGAGATGTTTTATCATTCGTAATGTATAGTAAGTCACGATGATCGTCCAGCTCAGAATCGATCATTTTGATTGGGTAAACCATATTTTTTTCATTTAATCCGAATACATTGATCGATATATTATTAATTCTTTCAAATTTGACAATATCTTTTATATCTACTGGGTATTCGATACAATCCCATTTGTACCCCTCGTGGAATGATCTCGTATTGTATTTTGAAACTCTTTGAGAGTCTTTACCAATATTCTTTGCCCAAATAGCGTATTTGAAACAGTAGACGTCCTCATTTCGAATGTTTACTACAGCTTTAATATTTTTAATCCTAGCTGGTAGCTCAATGTATGTCGAAACTCTTAGTGGAATATATTTATTTATATGTAATTCCAATCCCAGGACTTTAGATAAAACCCATCCAGATCCCTTAGCTTGAAATTCTGATTTTTCTTTTAAAAGCTTGGAAAATGATTTGTCAACAATTTCATGTATTTGATCGGCAAGTAAAACTCGTATGTTACTCGTCTTGAATGAAGCATCGTACTCATCGTTTTCCCCCTTTTTAAATTTACAATTCAGCACCAGATTGAATTCAATTGCATTGTTCGTAATTACCTGTTCCTTTACTTTATCTATCAACTCATCCCTATTTTCATTTAGAAATAAAACCATGTCTTGTCCCTCTTCTTCTTCCGATGCAATCCAGAAAGTTTTTAGCCTCGAATTTATAGCAGATTCCACTTCAACAATTCCCCGACCTTTTTGATTTGTAATATTTCTTCTGTGTAAGTTAGTGTTTTCGTGAGTAATTGGGTCAACTAAACTATAATAAATTTCGCAATAAGAACAGAATCTTCTATTCTTAAACCTATCTAGTGCATCAATCATTCTTTCGTACGCATTCAAATCGTCAATCGAATCCGAAACAAGCGCTACGCGTTCATGTATTTTCAGTAGTGCATTCTCTAATTCATCTTTAGTTTTATATAGACCAGAGTTAAAATTGCCTAGTATTTCCGAAACAGAAGCCATTATTTCAAGTGTGTGTGTAAGGTGTTCTAGGATAACTCTGCACATGGAAGAAAAACAATACTTAATCAACTATCACATATCGTTAATCATCAATATCAACTATATCATATCGATTATCATCAGTTTCAAATCCTAATTCATACAACAAATTTTCTTCTCTTATAATAGTACAAGTTTTAATTCGAACATATAAATTTCTAGGTAAATTGCATTGATAATAGAATAATATATGATCAACTTCGTTTTGAAATAAACGTCTGAAAAGAAATATTCCAGCTTTACTATACTCTTTTTCCGCTCTAACCCATGCTATTCGGAGAATAGCGTCTGAAAGTTTATGCATTGACTTTTTAAATAATGAATTCATTAAGAAAATTAACACTACTAGAATGTTTATACTTACGAATACGATAATATAACATAAGCGTCTGAAGCGTATGNCGGTTTTGCGGGTTTTAATGGGACCGATTCCACCAATTTTTGCGAGCGATCCAATCTTTTCATTAACTTTTCCCATTGCTTATCAATTTCCGCCTGTTCTTCCCTTAGTTTACGTATAGGATTTTCAACCGGTTCCGTTGATGGTTCCACTTTCGGGACTTTATCGACCCTTCTATCGGGGCTTGGTATTCGTTAACGTTTTTTTTCAATAGCAATGGTGTTGTCAATTATCGGAATGCCAATGGGTTTTTTTATCTTCGGCTATCGTCGATAAATAATTATCTAAGATACGTTTTAGACTCATTTTAAAAGACTTCCTAAAACACCGCTAAGTATGGATCCAAGGAGCATAGGTAGAAAACCACCTTTTTGTAAAAGAATCTTTCGTTTTTGTCTCAACGCACGTTTCCTATCACTCAATGCCCTCAACGCACAATGATGTTTACCAAGCTTCTTCTTTAATGCGGGACTGACTTTATGATTACCGTTTAAAACATTCATGCAACACTCGCATAAGGCTTTTATAAAATCATCGTCCGCTGTTTTTATAATTGCGCTCCGTAGCTTTGGTTTCGCAACCTTTAATGCATGTAATAAATGCTTATTGGACTTCAACCGTTTCATTTTCAATCATATGTGCGGGGGCGTACACTACCGTTATCTCATCTGGAAAGATGTTTGTCTGAAATCTAACACAATCGCTCGTCTCTTGAGTGTTGTCTAACAGCAAATAGCCGAATGCCTTAGATGTTGCTTCCTTATATACTCGCAACAGCTCACTGGGTTTCTCCGGATACACCTGTCTAGCCAGGTGACCAAACTGTAATCGATCTCTAGGATTTTTAAACGCTACAATGTACTTTGCGTTCAAAGAAATGTTTCTCGATTGCGCGGATTGGTAGAAAATATTTTGCGTAATTAAGAAAACCGACACATTAAAATGGTGGCTTCCTCTTGAAAAAAGGCGAGACATATCCTTATTATACCCACCATCTTCCATAAAATCATCTACAACGTATATTGTCGGATTGCCGCTAGAATCTTCGATGGAGGGTATTTCGTGTTGGAATCGCACTTTCGGCGAATTAATGTCTGGCTCGCTTCCCGGGCTACAACACCAAACGATCTCGTCAATGTCATGATCAATCATATGTTCTAGATTTTCCAAGAATTTCGTTACGAACGTGGTCTTTCCGCAGCCCGAAGGACCTGCGCAAATGCAGGTAAAGGGATGTTTCCAGGCTAACGTCATGATTAATTCTGGAAATTTTAATTCGGGTTCGAGCATTTAAAGTTTCTCAAGTTTCATCGCAAAATGCCTCGTCATGTGTTCTCTTTCTCGGGATTTTGTAATGCCCCCAAGCGAGCGTGTTGATTCCATCTTCGCAAATGTATCGCTTATCATCGAGTGCATTTAGCGTTACTTTATTCATTTGCATCGTATACAACTCGTGTTTAATGCTCCTAATCACATTCATTTTTCTGAATTCTGTAGACTTTTCGTGAAGACATTGGACATAATCATTGAAACGTAACGCTTTGTTTATTACTGTTTTAGTTATTCCTTTAGCCTTCTTTTTCTCTTTCCCACCCTCCATTTTATATGAATAGAGTTTGCTTCTTAGTCCGATACAATGCGTCATTAATTTCCCATCGCACTCGTCTTTAAACTTGCCAATAATCTTTTTGTTTTGAGTCGAGTAACATGGGTGATCTTGGGGGTAATTTGAAGTGTCAAAATCGTCGAGATTTTCGAGCATATCTTTGTTAATGTCCTCTGTTTTTATTTCATAAATTAGACTGTCTGTGTCGGTATACAGTAAAGAAAGTCTTTTTCCATATTTTGGCTGCATAGTTTGGTAGTGGAAATTGTACATGAGTGTTTTACTCAAGTCTAGAACGCAAAAACCAATGAAAATTGGTTTGTTCATTTTAATGGTGGATTTTCTGCGATGTACAGCAACCAAGTTTTCGTTGAAAATTGTACGATCGAGGAATGTAGACATGCTAATTAATTTCTCGAGTCTTTTTTCATCGGAAACCAGCTCTAAATTTATTCTTTTTCGTACATTTTCCATAGTTTTCCCAATTACGGCGTTATTCATCAGTTTATAAAAATCCTTTTCGAAATCGTTACTCGCTACTTTTCTTCGATCGGTGTTTAAATCAATGTACGATTTTAACCAAGGTGTTTGGCTAAATTCTATCACCCTGTGTACCTTTTTGAGAATGATACCTAAAGAAAGAGCTTGTTTTAAGTTTACATAATGGATGGTGTATTTCAACTTATTCTCTAACGTTGTTAACAATTTCTTTTGCTTCCCTCCGGGGGGAACTTTATTTTCGGGGCAAAGTGGTAAATCGGAATGCTTCTCGTGAAGAGATTCTGGGTATTCTAAATCCACCTCTAAAATATACCCCTTTTCGTTGTATTCGGGAATTTCGTTAACCGAAAAATCTCGAATTTCGTTGGGGGAGAGCCACCTGAAGTTGGAATGTGGAAGAGGTCTTGACAAAGCCCACCCGTACAGATTATTCGCGTCTAGATATGATAAAAACCGTGACTCGGACTTTAAATCGTATTCCTCCATATACTTATTGTTTGCCTCAGCATACCGTTTGCAGCATTNCCACGAATGCCTTTTTCAATCATTAGAATCATGTCATAGTCCGTCAACAGTTCCAGTTCGATTTCCGTATGTTTCAGCATTGCATCAAACGTCAATCCCGGAGCTGTATAGTACCAAGCAGGATCGAGTTTGTAAGCGTTGAAGCATACGTCTCGAAAATTCTCGAATACGTCTGCTAGAAGCGTTACATCGCTCTTTAGATAAACGTCGCTATAATCTCCGAGTGTTTTACATTGGAAAGTATTCCAAACATTATTTGCATGTTCATAGTCTTCCTCGGAGACATGCTCGTCCGTCAGTCGATTGTAAAACTTTTCCCTCTCCGGTAGCGAAGTTTCCTCGAGTCTATCGAAAGAATCTGTGTAATCGTACGGATAGACTCCCTTGCGCGTGACTAGACTCGTCGTTTTTTCACCGAATACCTCACTCGTGTATTTAAATTTGCTAAGGTTTGAAACTAATGTTGCTAAAGAAGCGTGCATAAAACGGCAGGTATCGATAAACCTTATACTGAAATTACTCTCAATAGACTTTGCGAAAGAAATGTACTTCTCCTCGGTATTCGGTATGACAAATATTTTTCTATCGTCGTAATCTAATTCGCGAACGAGGAAATGCCCATCGTATGAAGAGAGGTTATGAATAAAAACGGGTAGAAAATTTGGCATTTTGTACTGAATATTGCAAACATAATGTGCAGGCCCTCTATATTTTCCATCCAGATGGTTATGATCTTTAACACGATCGAAATATAATTTCTTCTCGCAAATGTGACAAATAACAGCGTTCTTAAAATCAACCTCTTCTTTCGGAGTAAGCGGTTCCATGGGAACAACATTTTTGTACAACTTAAATATTTGTTCCGCTTCGTCTTTCATTCTTTCTATAAAAACGCGAACCGCATTTGGACCTCGGTATAACTGTGGACTTTGGCAACCGTCAGGCGTTATGATAACATAACAGAAGCTAAACGGTTCGTGTCTCTGAATATCGTGCGTGTAAGATGCGTGAGATGATGGCTCGCAAGTGCTGATATTTTCAAGAAGGCATTCAAAGTCCGCATATACAACAAATGGCACTCGGAAAGAATAATTTAAGTGTGTAAATTTTAATATATTGTTATCCCCATCAGGCAAGATGATTTTACTTGGTTCGCCAGTATCCTTACACAATACTTTGTGTGTTTCCAATTTCTCCTCGTTCCGATAGTGCACAAAGCATCATTTGCAAATATATAATTTATGTTGATATTTTGTAATTTGCGAATGAACTAGTCTTTCAAAATTTTTGATCCAGCAATAATATCCTTTTTCTCCATTCATAATATATAGTAGGTCGCGATGGTCTTGGAGCTCATCGTCTACAATCTTTAGAGGGTACACTTCATTTTTATCGGTTAGACCGAATACGTTTATCGAAATATTGTTTGCTCGCTCGAATTTGGGAGTATCTTTCAGATCGACTGGATATTTTATACAGTCCCATACATAACCTGTGTGAAATTGAATTGTTTCATACTTGGAAACCCGTTGCGGATTTTGTGAAATGTTTCTAGCCCATATAGCATATTTGAAACAGAAGACGTCCTCATTTCGAACGTTGATTACAGATCTGGTGTTTGCTATTTTAGGTGGGAGCTCAATATAGGTCGAACCTCTTAGTGGAATATATTTATTTATGCGCAATTCTAGACCGATAACTTCCGATAAAGTCCACCCAGAGCCTTTTGCTTGAAATTCGGACTTTTCTTTTAAAAGTTTGGAAAACGACTCGTCTACAATCTCGTCTATTTGATCGATCAGTAACACTCTTCTATTCCTAGTCTTAAACGAGGTATCTAACTCTTCATTTTCGCCCTTTTTAAATTTACATATCAAAACAAGATTGAATTTTATAGCGTTGTTTACATTTACCTGTTCAATAATTTTAGCAATTAGCTGCTCTCGAATTGAGTTTAAGAATGAAACTACGTCCCGACCACCGTCCTCCTCGGGAGTAATCCAAAATGTTTTTAGTCTAGATCCAATTGCTGACTCGATTTCGTTGAATCCTCTACCTATCTGCTCGTTAATGTTCAGTCTGTGTCCGTTCGTGTTTTCATGCGGGTTCGCCTCGTCTATATTATAGTATATTTCGCAATATTTGCAAAATTTTCTGTTTTTAAACTTGTCAAGCGCATCTATCATTTTCTCATACGTTAGCAAATTGTCAATCGAATCCGAAACAAGCGCTACGCGTTCATGTATTTTCCGTAGTGCAATCTCTAACTCATCTTTAGTTTTATACAGACCCGAGTTAAAATTGCCTAGTATTTCCGAAACAGAAGCCATTATTTCAAGTGTGTGTGTAAGGTGTTCTAGGATAAGGATAACTCTGCACATGGAAAAAAAAACAATACTTAATCAACTATCACATATCGTTAATCGTCAATATCAACTATGTCATATCGATTATCATCAGTTTCGAATCCTAATTCATACAACAATGTTTCTTCTCTTATAATAGTACAAGTTTTAATTCGAACATATAAATTTCTAGGTAAATTGCATTGATAATAGAATAATATATGATCAACTTCGTTTTGAAATAAACGTTTGAAAAGAAATATTCCATCTTTACTATACTCTTTTTCCGCTTTAACCCATGCCATTCGGAGAATAGCGTCTGAAAGTTTATGCATTGACTTTTTAAATAATGAATTCATTAAGAAAGTTAACACTACTAGAATGTTTATACTTACGAATACGATAATATAACATAAGCGTCTGAAGCGTATGTTTCAACAGATTGATTAATATTTACTAAGTATAGATGTTGTTCATACTTACACAGTGAGAATCGAAGGCGGTTGTTGCAAGCTGTTTGAGAAGTCTCTTTAGTAGATTGATTCACGAAGAGATCAAAACAAAGTGTGATTTTGCAGCTAGAATTATCGTCCTTTTATACTCATTTACTTTCTTAGCTAACGCCCATTAGAAAGTGCATAGCGAACGCTCGGTACGTGCGCAAAAATTGCAATGATCGAATGCGGAAGCATTGTGAAAGTGCATAAGATCGAAAATTCGGCTCCCAGAGGCCGAATTTTGGTCGAATTTCGTCTAAATTCTCGGAGAAGCTAGCTAAAGTTTTTCGGAGGTGGGTGGACAGCTTTTTGTTGCTAAAATCGGTTATTTAGGGGGTTAAAAGGTCAACTGTGCCAAAGTCGCTATTTTGTATCTACTGCCCTAGCATCTAACTTAGGACCCTCAGCTTTAGGTATACTATGGAAATGTCCTATCTATATCGATGACGTGATTTTCAACGTTCTATCTTACCTAAAAAAAACCCTAACTGATTTCTTGAAATTGTTGCACCAAGAATTTACCTAGCATCGAACCTGGGGCCATTATGTATAAAGCTCTTGCGGGCAATGGAAGAAAAAATCATTTTCTAACGATTCCGTAAATTTCAACGTTCTATCTTTATGCTAACTACGCTAAACGAATTTTTGAAAATGCGCTCAATGCATTCTTATGGGAAANATTTGTATGCATCCTTATTCGAGTATGAATTAAGTCTATAACATATAGTTGCTGTTTATACTTACAAAGCGCGAAGATGTTTGTGAAGTCTGCAGTTGATCTCTTCTGATAAAGATACAGACATGTTCTATCATTCGCACCGGATTTCTCCTCTTTATATACAGATTCAACAAGCGAACCATGCCCCCTATTTACTGATGCAGCTCATCCTCCTCAATCGTATGATCGAATTGGGGCTACTCCAGATGGAAAACTTTCCCTTTTCCACCTGGCTTTGGCGATGGAATATTAAAGTGATTGTTCTATTAACCTTTATTCACTCGTGTTTTTTGAAAGTCCCTTTATCCTACTTTCACCGATGCATTTTGTGCATGTGCAATTTCCTGCTTTCACAATGTATAAGGAAAACTTTCCCTTTTCCACCTGAATGGAATATTAAAGTAATTGTTCTATTAACCTTTATGCGCTCGTGTTTTATGAAAGTCACTTTGTCCTACTTTCGATAAGATTGCATGCAGGTGCATTTTCCTGCTTTCACAATGTATAAATAGCCTGCATTCTCTACCTCAAGCATGCACTTCAAAAAGAGCACACTACACTCGATCATCAACTCGATAACGCAGCCAACCGTCATCATGTAAGTATAGAGTGTTTTTTACTATTAATATAATTCATAGTACTCTATATTTTTCCATTGCTTTCAAATCTTTTGATATAGAATGAAAATTATCATAAGAAAATTACACCCTCAAGCATTCATACCGAAAGCAGTGTACGATTCCCCCGCTGGATATGATATGAGCGCTGTAGATTCTAATGTCATTCCTAGTCGAGGACGTCGCCTCATAAACACTGGGATTTCACTCGAAATTCCTAAAGGTTTTTACGGTAGACTAGCTTCAAAATCTGGACTATCCTTGAAATTCGGTATAGAGATTGGAGATGGTGTAATTGATGGTGATTACAGAGGAGAAATAAAGGTTCTTCTCCATAATCATAGCGAAGAAGATTTTATAGTGAACAGGGGTGATCGGATATGCCAGATCATTTTTGAAAAAATCGCTACAAATGTTGAATTTGTAGAGTCCGATGAAACTAGTTCTACTAGCAGAGGCAAAGGTGGTTTCGGTAGCTCTGATCATCCTTTAGATAATTAAGGTAATTGCGAGTGAACCAATACGTTATTCTCCATTATTTGGTGCACTTAATAAAAATCTTTTTTTTCCTAGCAATATGAATCCAACCTCTGTCTCCACCCCTATTACCACCGTCGTCACCAACAGCACCACCGATTCATCGTCCTGCTCCTCCTCCAGCAGTGACGTAAGTAGTACTTTTATAGATTCTCTCTATGGTATGTCCTTAACGTGATGATTAATCGATTTATTTTTTTCTTAAAGGTGTGTTCCAAGCTG
>KZ309607.1:129747-156352 GCA_000376725.2 Ladona fulva
AAAAAAAACACTGAGCGAATTCAGATTAGAGGTCATAGGAGAGTTAGTATCTAGCAAGGAATCTTTATCTTTAGCAAAATGGATTCCAGAAAATTTCCTTCATTTCCCAAGATATCTTCCTTTTATGAAAGGGTCCAAGAAGAGACAACAAAAGAGATGTAGAGAGTGCTATAAGAAGAATTTAATTAAGAAAACAATAACATACTGCCGTGATTGTGTTGACGAGCCAGGATTATGTATGGAAACTTGTTTCCTTATGTACCATGGAAGGGATCCAAAGTAATAATTTTGGTTAACATCTTGTGTGGTTTTAATTATTAATATTTATATTATTAGTATAACCTTATATGTTCAATTTTAAACATTTTTATTGCTGTAAAAACAATGTTTTCTTGTATTTTTCAAAATTTTTTGTATTTTTGTAAACTTTACTTTAATTTATGATACTTATTGCATAACCCTTTCCCTACGGCGGAGTTATTGTAGACATTTTTTCTGGTTTCGAGCCTTTCCAGAGAAAATCTTTACCCATACACGGAGCAGTTTCAAGACACCGTCTATGTCAGGTATATTCTTTTACCCTTTTGAGCTCATCTGACCCTTTCCTCGGATATCGCAATGGGGCAACTCATGGATTAGCAAAATCTTAATTCCTTTTGGGGTTGAGAAAATTTATATGCTCTTAAAGCCTGTTTACATAGTGCATAACTTGTACAAGTTAATGTACGAAAAAATGTATGTTTTCATGAACGAAATTCATGAATGGGTGTTTACACAGTGCATGATTTCGTACAAGTTTTCATGCATTTTTTAGGAAGCACATTATACGATTGTTTTTATTTTTCCTCAAAAAAGTGCATCATTTAAATAAGGAAAAGGGTTAAGGTGACTTGGTTTCTCCTTGGGGCGCATCATTTAAATGTTTAAAAGATATCGACAACTCGGAAGCAGTTCATTTATCACATATTCCGCATATGGTTTTTCCTTAATTAGTTTTCCGTGGGGACATCATGCNTGCTGCTAAGGATTTGGTGGACCCACAAAATGAGTGGACGCAGGATGGCAAAATTGTCTTCCTGCGTCGCGACGGGATAAGGGCACATGCCACTACATTAAAAGAAGTCGACGCCACTAGGGTTAAGATCACCCCCAGCATTGCAGTCAGGAGCAGCAGGCGCCGTAATTAAGCAGTGCGGAGAAATTGTGCAGAGAAATTGGACCAAGGATTTGTACAACATCCGGAAGCTTCACGAAAGACCAGGACAGGACCACCACGAATACGAGACCATAAATAGACACCCATTTTACTTTGATGCAGTTCTCAACACAGCAGCAGCAATAGTTTTCCCCTTGATTCCCAATTATTAGTGTTAAATCTTTTCCCTTTACAGTGCAGTGAAATATTGTGTATATTTTAGTGTCTGTAGTGGCCGAGTTCAGTGTAGTGTTGCGACATCATTAGTTGGGATACAGTTGTATACAGTGTGTGTTTTTAGTGCATTGTGAATTGTAGTGTGATAATCGATCGATCGCCGCTGTTATTTTCCCAACTCTTAATTAAGTACTTGTATATGCTTATATTTGTTTAACAATGTGAAGTTCCCTTGTAAATTTCATTCAAATTTCCTATATAAAATGTTTGTAACTAAAACAGCTATTTTTATGTAATTTATAAATATTATAGTCATTTGTACTTAAACTTTGACATGTCACCGAAGACAATAATCCCAGTGTACATGAATGTTTTGTGAAGAAATAAATCATCATTATTATTACATGTACCCTTTAGCCGTAATAAATGCAAGATTTTTATTAAAATCTTATAAAGTTTCTCTACCATTATTTCATATCGAGCTCCTAGTCAAATCCTAGATAAATCGCTAGCCATAAGAAGGATTGGGGAATTGCCTCCTTTTAGATTCACCAATGCGTATGCGAATCTCCCTTCGTTAAACAGCTCCATACTCATCTCTGAAGGGCCCTCCTCTTTGTTAGGCCCGAGAGGAAAGAGAGAGCCAACCGTCTTCACTACGTGTCCACAGAAAGGAGGAGGGATTTCAGACAATGACCCTCTTGTCGTGGAAATGATTGACATATTCTGAGGGATATATGGGACTCAGATGTTCTCNAAAAAAAATGTGTAATAATCATTTTAACCAGTTACCACACCTTTCTCTTATTGAAGAACTCTATCGATCTAGTAAATGATGAGAGATGAAAAATTCTCTATGCTTTAACTAAGAGAAAAAAGACGATCGCATAATTATCTCTCAAGGATAAATTGCATCATGTTAATTAGTTAAAGACGTTCGCACCTTACAAACACCAATCCAAATATGGATATCAGGAAAATGTGTCAATTTTCAATGGAATCCAGCCAAATTTGATCGAAATTATAACAGACAAATGTCCTAATCATCTCCTGCAATATAATTGAAACTGGGGTTATACTGTTGAGTGACCAGAATGACCCCAGGAGCTGGTGTGTGTCTGTCTCACCACCCCAACCCGGTCTTACACCAAGGAATCGATGGATTACACACATTAGACATAAGATTTACCTCATTTATCGTGAGTATTGCCCATTCAGCCATTTCACCCTCCAGAATGCTGAAGAGTAGAGTATGTAAAACGTTTGCCTGAAATGCACGGGTGAGGTTCATCCATAAGAGACTACGTATGATCTCCTGCAGGATCCGACAGTCAGCTTGCCCATACAACTGACCTCCCCTAGGTTTACCAGTCAGTTCCCACATCATCTCTTCAGTCAGCTACGTGTGTCATATCGTAGAATCAGCTAGAATGACTGCCCTCCCATCTGGACCATTTCGTCAGTGTAAAAAGTAAGTTACGAAGGAGATTATTTTGAAACAACAAGAGAATGCAATATTCCTTAAAAAAAGTGACCTAGAGGAGGGAAAACATTACGAGGTGGAGAAGTTAGAAATTATCACCACTAGATATGGAAAATCATTAGTGGCGACCATTACTTCTAATGGCAACTTACGAAGGATATTCCTCCCCAGATATTTATATCTGGAGGAGGAGGAGGTTAACAAATTTAATAGTGGTGCATGGGATGAGAATTTAATCTTGTGTAAAGAGAATAATTTGCTAAAATTAAAATTAATTCTATTTAAGTGTTTCTTTTTATTCACACTGTCTCACTCTAGGGGTTATCACCGATCTTCCTCCATTGCCGTTTTTTTTGTGTCGGCGAGGGTTAGGGGAAAATCCGTGCGGCTCTGTTAGATACGGGCGTCTATTTCATTATTCAGTGAGGAGCTAGCGGCTTTGGAACCTATGAGAGACATGTTATTGAGCCGATACAAAAAAAGTTATACCCTTGAATCCTTAACCGAGGGATCGACGGCTCTCTACGCCTTCAGCAAAGAGGTCTGCGATTTCCTACAAAACCTAACCAATCACACGTTCATCTCCTCATTGTCCTCCTCCTCCAGCAGTGACGTAAGTAATACTTTTATAGATTCTCTCTATGGTATATCCTTAACGTGATGATTAATTGATTTATTTTTTTCTTAAAGGTGTGTTCCAAGCTGCTGCGGATGCATCAGCAGAATTCATACCTAAGAAAAGAAGAGCTGGAGGAGGGGACCTCTTACATAATCGAGTCGAAAATCCAATGGAATCCAGCCAAATTTGATCGAAATTATAACAGACACATGTCCTAATCATCTCCTGCTATATAATTGGAACTGGGGTTATACTGTTGAGTGACCAGAATGACCCCAGAAGCTGGTGTGTGTCTGTCTCACCACCCCAACAAGGTCTTACACCAAGGAATTGATGGATTACACACATTAGACATAAGATTTACCTCATTTATCATTAGTATTGCCCATTCAGCCATTTAACCCTCCAGAGTGCTGAAGAGTAGTGTATCTAAAACGTTTGCCCGAAATGCACGGGTGAGGTTCATCTCTAAGTGACTACGTATGATCTCCAGCAGGATCTGACAGTCAGCTTGCCCATACAACTGACCTACCCTAGGTTTACCAGTCAGTTCCCACATCATCTCTTCAGTCAGCTACGTGTGTCATATCGTAGAATCAGCTAGAATGACTGCCCTCCCATCTGGACCATTTCGTCAGTGTAAAAAGTAAGCAGTAAACTATTCCCGACTAAACCTTGTGTAATTACTCGTCTTTGATGATGATGATACGGGAATAATCAACGATTGATGTTATGGGAACAAGATGAATTAGACAATGTGTTAGGAAGACGATTTTGCACTTACTGCGAAATTTACTATAGGAAAGACTTGGCAATGCATCATGAAAATACAAACATACATAGAGCGAACATTACTAATCGACTAGGATTAGGTTTTCTTTCTTTTCTGTCAAAGATTGAAATATCAAAATCGGTTAAAGTTGATGACCTTTTTATGGTTGAATGGTGTTCATGCTTGTCAAGTTATACACCTTATTCATAAGTTAAATGGATATAATGTGGATTGGAGGAGTATTGTAGATTTGTACCTTTACTTTTATCGTAATGAAGCAAATTGTCATGCTCCATACTACTCGTATGATTTAATATAAGGAAGATATACATATTTGAATGGTCAGGATAGTGTGCTGAATAGGTACATTTACAGGGGAATTCGATGTTACGCAGCTGCTATGTCGGGTAATGACCGGCGTGTTACTTGCTGTCAGATTGAGTAATCTACATGACATTCAGTGGTTGTGTGGTCAGCTGTTAACTGTGAAAAAGTTTCGACGAACTGATTGCGACTGCGACCATGAAGGCGACAAAGAGTGCTGTTCGAAGTTGGTGGAATAACTTATCGCGTGCACGCAAGAACTCGGATGTCCTTCTATCACGTACGGGATAAGCACCCGTAGTAGTAGTTTTTAAATTGGTGCCTCAACAGCTTGGGTCATTTTGCACCAATTACAGATCTCAGATTATTATAAAAACAATAGCTGGATCGATATGTTTGCCCATTGTCAACAATGAATACTCCGGGCTGCGGTCTAGTATTCCAAGTAATCAAACCATTGCTAACTTTCCCAGGATGGTGTTTATGGGCCTTCTTCATTTCAGGGACTCCCAGACTGACGCCAGGGAGAGGGAGAACTTTGAACAATACAACATAGCCGGGGTGAAGGCACACATCTCATCAAGATCACATGTGACACTCGCGGAGAACATAGTTAAGTGTTTGCCAACCCCCACCGAAGATATGTATTGTCTCTTGCTGGCTGGCCTTGACTCCGAATCTGGTAACCGATTACTGGCTGGAGTCACTCCTGACATGCAGTTGCGAATAACAGAGCATGTTTATCGTGCCAATCCTACCGGGGGATGGGTAAGGGATGAGTGTGCGCGATTAGTGAGAGCTGAAGAGGTTCGTCTGGCGCAACATGCGGACTCACTGATTGTGCGAGAGATGGAATAACGAGCCCGCCAGTGGGTGCTGAATTCCCCCACAGAAGAGGCTAGATTGTTAGAAGGGATGCCCGACTGGGTTGGAGACGGAAAGTGGAATCGATCAGAACGCAGACATCTGGAATACTACAACAGCTCCAGTTGCCCACTTCCCCTTTGCTAGAAGAGTTGCTCAGGACCCGTGTGAGTCAATACAGACTGCTATCAGAAGAGCTTGCTAAACCCCCAGGGCTACCCCAAGAAGATTGACACACGAGTGACCAGCCATTCAAGGCGCACAGTCCACAACCACACCACCCCCCAAAAACTGACAGCACGGCCACGAGAAGGTTGGGCGGACAACCCCACCCAGATCCCGGGGACTCACCCAGCTGACAGAACAGTCACTTCAGCCACCGCCACAACCTTTTCTTAGATCTTTTTAATTAATTCATTTTCTGAGAGGAACTTCAAANTAAGATTTACCTCATTTATCATTAGTATTGCCCATTCAGCCATTTAACCCTACAGTGTTAAGAGAGTTGAGTATGTAAAATGTTCACCCGAAATGCACGGGTGAGGTTCATCCATAAGTGACTACATATGATCTCCTGCAGGATCCGACAGTCAGCTTTCCCATACAACTGACCTCCCCTAGTAGTACACCCATCAGCAGTCGTCCCTCTTAGATCTTACAACTGTCCTGCTGGATTTGATCTTAGGGCAATCCAGCCAGATATTGTTCCTAGGCAAGGACGCTGCTTAGTACGGACCTTTGAGAATCTAGAAGGGGTGTATGGCCATTTAGCTTCTTTCTCAGCGTTATCAGTGAAGTATGGGATCGAGGTGGGAGCGGGTGTGATAGATCCTAGGAGAAGTTAAGGTTCTTCTCTATCATCATAGCGATGAAGATTTTATTGCGTCAAAGATTGATCGGATTTGCCAAATTATTTTCGAAAAAATGCTACGGATGTTACATTCGTACTAACCTATGTAGCTAGTTCATCTAGCAGAGGCGAATATGGTAGTTCTGATCACCTCTATGAAATGGTAGAAAATGTAGGTTTATCTTTCGTATGTCTGTTAAAGTCTTTTTTTCAATTTTTTAACTAATTATTTTTTTCTCTACACTAGATGTCTGGAATACGGGCGAAGTTATTAAAGGTCCAACAGGAAGGCATTTATGTTAAAAAGGAGGAGTTGGAAGAGAAGGTCAAATATAAGGTTGATAAACTTGAAAAGGTGGTGACAAAGTTTGGTGAGGCTATGGTGGGAGTGATAGTTTTTGGTGGAAGGGAGAGGAAAATTTTTCTCCCGCGAATATTTATGCTAACAGGAGGTGAAGTGATGTAATATAATGTGGAAGAGGAGAAGTTCAGTATCTTCCGCTTGGGAAATTTAATAAAAATTGAATAAATAAAATCTCTGTTTTTCATTGATTTCATCATATCCCTGATTCCTTCTTCTGGTAATAAATAATACAGGTACTATATTCAATTGTACTTGTATTAACAATCTATAGATAAATACATTCACAGAGTTTTTACGCTTGATGCAGGTTGCTATTCTTGCCTTTTAGATGCCCACAGCACACACAGCAGTGAAAAGAGGCAAGAAACACTGAATAGACATGCTTTTGTCAGTGCAATTTCAGAAGAAGATGCCTCAACACCTATCTAGGGAAGGTGAAAAGGAATTGCACACCAGACGACGTAGAAAAAGAAACGATACTAGAGTTGAGTAACGAAACATGTGTGATCTTATTAAGGTTTTCGTAACAGCAGCAAATTTATGCATTGGAGGCCAATTTAACATGAGAATGTTTGGAGAGGGGAATAAAATATGATATCCTGCGATTAGAGAAAATTACACACCTTGAGGGTGAATGGCATATAGCACACGCCATAAAACGGGGTGATATGAACGATATACATGTTATGAAGATTATGCTCCCTCCATACTTGTTTGCTTTAAATGACGAAGTAGAAGCATTTATTAGCTTGGCTCAAGAGGAGGGGATTTATGTAAAGAAGGAGGCATTGGAGGAGAAAATGAGGCATAGAGTGGGGAAGTTGTAGTGGTTATTTTTCTAGAAAATCTTTGAAATCGAACTACATACCTATTGCTTGGTACATGTTTTAGTGTAAATGAATTCCTCACTGAATATGCTACATTCACTTTTCAGGCAAAAAGTATGGAAATTGAACACCTGGTTGATGTGGAGATTAAGAGGCTCCACCTGGAGAAATTGCGACTGGAGCAGGAGGAAAGAAAGGTGAAAGTGCTGGAGGAGACGCTGCAGCTCCAAAGAGAGGCGCTGAAGTTTCAGAAGGAGTCACGGGAGGTGGATACTCAATTGAAAACTAAACAAGACAAGAGGACCGCCGCGGTGGCGGAAGTAATCGACGGCCTGGGTCTCGAGGACTACCTCGTCGCCCTCACCAGCCTGGCGGACGCAAAAGATATAACGTATGCGTCACGAATAAGCAACAACAGGATGTGCGTGTACCTCAAGACGGAGGAGATGGCGGAGAGGGTGGCGGCCACACCTCCCATCCCCCACAAAGGCACGGTCATCCCCTTTCGTAAGTACGTCTTGGGGTGCACAAGAATCTTCCTTATGAACGCCATCCTGGACATCCCCGGCAGGCTCCTGCAAGACCATCTGGGAAAATACGGCAGGGTCGTCGGCCAGGTCAACTTCTGCCGGGCGGACTCTTCAAACCCCCTCTTCGCCCACGTGATGGTGGAGAACCTCGGTTCCCTGCCACTCGCAATCCCCATCACCCACGGTGGGACCACACACACGGTCTTCCTCAACCTGGACGACCCTACGTGTGAGAACTGCGGGAGGAGGGGGCACCACAAGGCCCGCTGCCGGGGATGCCAGGATTGAATTTATAGTTTCGGATGAGATTAAATTAACTGATAGAGATAGAAGTAGTTTTGGTAGTTCTGATCAATCTTTGAGTAATTATGGTAATGGTTAAGTGTAAAATAAACAATGATTTTACAATTATCTTCATGCTTCTAAACGTATCTCTTTCTGGTTATAGATGTCCACTACGAAGGAGATTATTTTGAAACAACAAGAGAATGCAATGTTCCTTAAAAAAAGTGACCTAGAGGAGGGAAAACATTACGAGCCGGAGAAGTTAGAAATTATCACCACTAGATATGGAAAATCATTAGTGGCGACCATTACTTCTAATGGCAACTTACGAAGGATATTCCTCCCCAGATATTTATATCTGGAGGAGGAGGAGGTTAACAAATTTAATAGTGGTGCATGGGATGAGAATTTAATCTTGTGTAAAGAGAATAATTTGCTAAAATTAAAATTAATTCTATTTAAGTGTTTCTTTTTATTCACACTGTCTCACTCTAGGGGTTATCACCGATCTTCCTCCATTGCCGTTTTTTTTGTGTCGGCGAGGGTTAGGGGAAAATCCGTGCGGCTCTGTTAGATACGGGCGTCTATTTCATTATTCAGTGAGGAGCTAGCGGCTTTGGAACCTATGAGAGACATGTTATTGAGCCGATACAAAAAAAGTTATACCCTTGAATCCTTAACCGAGGGATCGACGGCTCTCTACGCCTTCAGCAAAGAGGTCTGCGATTTCCTACAAAACCTAACCAATCACACGTTCATCTCCTCATTGTCCTCCTCCTCCAGCAGTGACGTAAGTAATACTTTTATAGATTCTCTCTATGGTATATCCTTAACGTGNCCGTTGAGGCATTTTGAACAATGGGAGCGTCAGCGGCCATTGTAGCAGTTCCGGCAAACATTCGTGAAACACAAACACGTGGTCGTCAGACCGAGTGTAGTCTACCATTTCCTAGAGTCATAACCTCTAGGAAATGGTAGAAAATGTAGGTTTATCTCTCGTATGCCTGTTAGTCTTTTTTTCAATTTTTTAACTAATTATTTTTTTCTCTACACTAGATGTCCGGAATACGAGCTAAGCTTTTAAAGGCTCAAGAGGAGGGGATTTATGTGAAGAAGGAGGCATTGGAGGAGAATGTGAAACACAAAGTGGAAAAGCTTGAAGAATCATGAAGACGATCAAAAGATGAAGATAGTCAACCTAGTTAGTTAGTAACAATTCCTGAGTTATAATGCAAATACCAAGGCCAAGAATCAGAAAATAACTTGCCTTAAGATAAATTCACAGGTGAGACTTCTTGCATTAACTGAATAGATTAACATGGAAAAAGAAAGTATCAAACCTCCAAAGTATCCTGAGAACCAGGCTAAATCCCCCATTAATATGGATAACAGATAACTGTATCAATTTACAATGGAACCCAGCCCAAATTTATCAATGTATATGATTTGAGGACTCTATCAAGGAAAAACTCATTAAATGAAATACTTTCCTATTTTATGTCAGCTGAAATTATTTCCATGGGTAACACCATGCATAACATTTTGAAAAAAGAGAAGCTAGAGGAAAATAGAGAAAACACAATAAGAAAGTTGGAGAGAATTAAGACTAGATTTGGAAGAACCACTACTGCGGTCTTAGAGAATGGAACAATTTTTCTACCCAAATACTATAATTTTACAGACAAACAGTGCACTGACTACACCAAGTGAAAAAATAAAAACATTACACTAAAAAGAGCGGAAGACAACTTATTCTAACAATAAATATTGAATGAAATATATATATGTAAACGATTTTGAAAAATAAAAAATATTGACTTTTAATCCTTCTCCTACTCATCCTTTCCAGCTATGTGAATGTTGCGGATTCTTTCATCAGAAAGAATGTCCATCGACACACCTTTGCGAAAAATGTGGGCTGTTCTACGCTGATGGGCATCTTCATAAATGTCCACCAATCACTAGGTGTCCTGCGCACCCTATCTGCAAACATAATTTTAATTTCTGCCAATGCTATGAATGCTGGGGATTTATTTTCTAATGAAAAATCCACTGGCTTTCTCGTGCAAGGCCACAGCACAAGTCGTTTTTCTTATGGAAACATTGGAGACCAATGAATCAGGTGGAGCGGTTCAAAAAAGAGCATTTACAGATCGAAGATTCGGTTGCTCCTTAACGTCCCTGGACTTGAATATCTTCTCCGATACTAGATCATGTTTCAGAAAGAATCCATCCCGAAAGATTTCCCTTGAGAAAAGACCTGCAGGAGCGCCAACAGAAAGTGAACAAAGCGACTGAGAAAGAAAAGTGGCGTGGCAAGAATGTCCACCAATGATTAGGTGTCCTGCGCACCCTCTCTGTAGGCATAATTTTAATTTCTGCCAATGTTGTTGTATGTTGGGGACAGCCAGCTCAATGCCCTTATTATTTTGATTAAAAAATCTCTTAAAAACTCTAAACTTTATTAATTCAAAGANATTTATGTAAAGAAAAAAAATCTCAACAATATAATTTAAACATGTGTAAAAGAAATATTCTAATTACAGTATATAAAATATTGCTATTATAAACTAATACATATTACTAAATATAGATACTTATAAAACTACTAAGATTTGGGTTATGGGGAAAAACTCTTCTACTGAAGTATTTTGGAGAAAAACCCACGATGTGGGAAAACACCCACACAAGAAGGGGGGCAAAAAAAACGCGAAAACACAGAGGTGATAAATGCACTATAAGTATAGATGATGGTGCAGGTGATATTCAACAAATTGTATTGTCACTGATGGTATATCGGCACATTCATCCCTCGTCGGGTGAGTAAACAATGGTGTAAGTCTGAAAAAAGGGGGAAAGAGAGAGAGTAATCTGGTTTATAGAATAGGCGAAGAACTAATAAGTTGCTATATGCTTAATGTGTTATATATGGCAATAAAAAGTATGAAAAGAATGACAGAGAAAAAATAAAGTGTAGACGTAGTTTGGAAACTCGAGGAAAAGTCAGAAATCATACTAAGTATAAAGTAAGTTAGATACTATATGTTTGACTGAAGGAAATGATAAATCCCTGATCATGGGGAATGGGAGATCATTCCAATATTTGGCTCCCAATATAAAAACTGACTTTGAACACATATCTGTTCTATACATTGGTATCATAAGTTTACCTGAAGAACGTGTACAAAGGTTATGGTGACTATTCAGATAATTGAAATATGAGTAAATATTGGTAGGACAACATTGGTTAAGAATTTTATGTACTAGATTAAGTGTATGGGGCTTAGGTCTGGATTTGTAGCCATTTCAATTCTTTCAGCAGGGGAGTAATATAGTCTGTTCTCTAGCGTTGAAGATGAATTTCATTGATTGGTTGAAAGCAAGGTCTGACCTACTGCTAGCTGAGTGGGTCATTACATTTAAAATTATGTCACAGTAATCAATGAATGGTAGAATTAGTACTTGAACAAGAATCTTTTTAAGCTGGAAAGGCAAAATATTTTTAAGTCATTTAAGATTATACAGGGTTGAGTAATTTTTTACACCATACATATAAACCAAGATTTCTTACAGATGAGCTCTATTCAATCAATGAACCTGTGGCGGCCATTGCAGACGACGTGTGCCCAGCGCCATGTTTCGCGGGCGACGATCGTCAACTGTTCGGCAGCAAGCCAGGAGCCAACTCAGAGGAACCCTTTCACTTCCTCGACGGCTGCGACCTGGAGAACCTCTCTTTTAAATNCGGTAAGATGTGTGATCGGGAGAGTGTGTCATAGGGAAAGGGAGAATCAAAGCGTAAACGCAATCCTGGTAGTCAAGCCCGAGAGATGGCAGATGTAGATATAACTCAATGTGTGTAGGTTTAACCTCATAGGTTAACGTCATGAAGAAACTATTCTTTTACCAGTATATTATAATATGCTTCTTTCGTCGAAAACTCAAATTAATATCAAACATATCGAATGAACAAGTGGCAAGGATTTTGGTTGGTTGTTTAGCGATCATTGTATGTGATCTCTGCAGTTAAGGAATTCGTTATTCATCTAAAAACTCTCAACCTGGTAAAAGAATAGTTTCTTCATAGAGTGAATTATGACCAGATGAAGAAATGAAGAAAGGCTCTCTCTTCGTCCGAAATGCTGACAAAATTACGAGAAGGCACCCAATCGTAAGAAGCATCCCATCTCGAGGCAAACGATCGCGGGCCGCGCCGTGTTATGCGTAAGCCCCGAATTAAATTTGTTTTTATGTTATTTATAAACTTAGAGGTTTTGTATTTTCACAGAAAATAAATTCACTATTTTCTCCGAAACTTTCCCGCTAGAAGTTTCTACCAGAGCAAATAACACGAAAGATAGCTGGCGACTACTTTCTTCGATACATTTTTTCAAAAATTCTATACCTCTCCAATAATTTCTATTGAATATTTGCCTCAAAAACGTTTGTCTGCCAAATTAATAATGCGAACGGAAAGAAAATGATTTGAAGTAGAATTTGATGTAAAAAATTTCTTGTTTTCTAAATTACAGAAGTAAGGGCTCCCGTTCAAACAAAACCGGAATAAAGTCAAGATTTTCTTTGAATTGTGGTATTTTTGTTTTTTCTGCGGTTGTGTTATAAATTAACCTAAAATCAATCACAATGTTATTTCCGGCATTACCTTCACTCAAAACTGAAACGATTTTAACTAAATTTATATTTTTATGCTAATGCTGCAACACAGCAAAATTAAACCACGCTCTTGATGAGTGGAGGGGATAGATCGTCATGTCCTATTGGCTCCCTATACGAAGAGATAACATATTCTTTTTCTCTCTAAAGTGCAAACATTTAGTGAATGAACCATAGTATAGTAACGTTAAGTTATTAACAACAATTACAATACTTGCCGAAACATCGAAGCTGGCAGATTCTAGATAATAGACGCACGTTAATGCCTATACATTTTAGAATTAGAACAGCATTCTTGGCTTGCGTGTTGGATGTTCAATGGGAATGCAAGTAAATGGTTGATAAACAAATACATAATTTTTAAAAGCGTACTTAATTAGGAAGGTTATCTTCCCATTGACGAATGATTCATAGGATATTAATTTTTCTGGAGGGTAATAATTATAATCTGAAGTCCTTTCTAATGTCAAATTTATTGCATTTTTTATAAAACCGAAAACTAATGTTTTACGAAAAATTTATAAATTTGCTACGTTTCGATAAATTGTGGGTATTAATTTATGAAATCTTCACAACATATTATTAACAGAAAATTTCGATATTTAATGGAAATTTTATGATTTGGCTACATTTAAATGCTTAAAACGTTTTCTCTATATTCAAATGAGGCTTGGACTAAATAGGTGTGCCGCAGATGAATCAAGAATCAGCTCACCCTATCCTTCCTCTAAGGGAATTAACAATTTGCAGAAATTTCAGAGGAAATTTTAACCTGTGCTGAAATGAGAGAAATTGGCAGCTGAAATTCAATTCCTGACTATGATAGAGAAAATTAAATGTGGAATAATACACATAAACGAAACTTGGGATAACCACAGTGAAAACGTTGTTTAAATTAGACCACCTTAACAACTCAAGCAGAAACATTTGAAATTCAATAGAATTACCAGATTATTTTTACCTCATTTGTTTCCAAACTATTAGTAAGGCAAATGCGATCTTTGCGAATAAGTAGCAAGATTGAGGCCCGGTATTATAATAGAGAGTTTTAGATTCATACCCCGCAAGCCGTCAATGGCGCATCTCAGGGTAAATATACTTAATATTGACTTTAACTAATGTTCACTTTAGGGCCTGGTATTAAAATGGTTTGTTAAAGGGAAGATTATAATTACTATCCTACATATACGATGAATTAACATTGATATTACCTACAATTGTCACTTAAGCTCAGACAAACCATTATAACACCGGGACATAAGGTGAACATTAGTTAAAGTCCATTTTAAGTATACATTACAATTCCGGGTCTGAGAATATCATTATATTAAGAATTATTTTACTCCTTTTATTTCAATTTTTAATTGATCCATAAATGTTTGTTTACTGAGTGACAATGCGGGTGAGCGATTAAGACCAGGAAGTGATCTAGAATAGGGTCGCAAAACTTATCAAAGAGCTCCTAAAAAGAAAGTCTAGGCGTTCGTTGCAAAAAATGTTTGACCGAATTTTCGCGATTAGAGTCCATGGTGTTAAATTGGGTCGATGCGGGTCGTTGGGCGTGTAAAAATACAAATATGGAGATATCGAAACAATTAATACATCGCAATACACCGAATCTACTATGTAAGTATTAGAGGAAACAGAAATTATATCACGAACTCAGGAAGAAATGTTTGAGCAAAACTGAAATATTTTAGTATCAATCTAGATCTGCAATATTTGACACCATGCTATCTCTCTCTTGTCCCACGTATCTTTGGCAGAAATTTTCCAAAAAAAATAGCCAATGTGTTGATTTTGGGTAATAATATGCTTAAGACTTCCTATCAAAATATCGAGACTATTGCATTGCAAAAATGAGCTGAATATTCTAAATATAAACAGTAAGCACATTATTACTCGTCGGTTAAAAATGCTACCCAATGCCTTTTATTACAAAATTTTAAATTAAAAACGAGTGAAGGTTCTTCGCATAATGAATGACGCTTCAAGCTTCACTTCGTAATTAGGAACATTTATCTGCGTGAAATCACTTCCACTTGCAATAGTTCCTCGTCCTTCGGTGGCTAATGACCCTGTTTCAACGCAGGCTTGGGTCCAACCAACCGAAAATATAGGGCTTGGGGAAACCATGACCTTGTGAAAAGTGGAATTCCCATTAGTCACACATTAGAAAATTGCTGCCCGCATTAGAAGAACTATGACTGTATAATATTGGAAATTTTATGATGAGATTTGCCATTAAAACTTTTTTAAATCTGTAGAGAATGCAATAGAACGAGTTATAGCGAACGTAAATCTTATGATGAAATGTAGCAGAGACAATTAAGATATTTAAATGCGCTCGGTTAACATTGTTATTGCTATAAAATCCATCGCTGTTTTTACACGAGATATTACAAGTAGAACACAATCGAATGGCAAAGTTAAAGTTAAGATTATAATGAATGTCCTACATATTCGATGAATTAGCATGATTATTAACTATAATCTTCTCTTTAACTCATAAAAAATCATTATAATACAGTCCCCTAAAGTGAACAATAGTTAAAGTGCACTTTAAGTATTCATTATGATGTCAGGCCTAACTCTCTAAAATTAACTAAAAATGATTAGAAAATGAAGTTCCGTATTGAATATATTGTTCTATGTTAACCTTGGGAACGAAAGATATAAGCACTACGGTAAGTTACTTCTCCGTAATTTTCGGCATTGAATTTGTTTGCGACGGGTTTCAAAACGGTAGGATATTTTCAGAGATGACGATACACAGATAGTAAAACCGGTCTCAAATAGATTTGGGGAGATCAAAGACGGGATAAATTATTCCCGTATATCATTTCGTATTCAAATCAGGATCGTTTACTTTTATGGTTACCTACACTTCTTAATAAATTAAGAAATAAACTCTAAAACTTTAATATCTCTAACTAAAACAATATTGTTTTAGCAATCAAAGGTGATTTCTTTTTCCTATTTTTAAACAAGTATTCAACATTACTGTAATATCCTTAATTACAACAGAGCAAGGGATGGTTGATTTAATATATGTAAGGGTTAATCAGCTTTCATCACATGGAATGTATCCTTTGTAGTAAAAAGGACCAAAGACTTGTACTCCAAAATCTCTCCATGTTCCAAAATGAACGCTGAACTTACCTTCCATAGGAATAGGGTGTATAGATATTAAGGGGAAAACGGATATACCACTTACATAGTAGCCGCACATAAAAGCAATTTTTTTGTCAAATCTAGCAATTTTTTCTTCTTTTCGCGGTTTTTTATCTGTTTTGGCGACCTTTTTTTCTGTTTAACGACATTCTTTGCTCTATGGAGTACGATCTATCACGTCGACCCTCCTCTACCTTCTCTTAAATAACACGTTTGACTTATTTTAATATTAACTAGGATTATTTTCAGTAGATGAAAGTCATAATAGACCTACAATAAATTTAATTTGTGCAGATTCTGAACTAATACTCAATTTATAGAAGAATATTTAAGCAATTTCATTTTTACGAACTCCTAACTACCTTTTAGCGACCTTTTTTACTATGTGTAGCGACATTCTAGCTTCTTTTCAGGGTGCATCTAGCGACATTAAAAATTTTTTTAATTGACATCTATAATTACTCAACCGGAATATGATGATTTCAATAAATTTAACGTCCTTTTTTCTCACCACAGAACTCACTTCTCTGCTTCTGTGCCGTCTTCGCCGTTCTGGCCATTATTCCCTCGATAGCCGATAGGTCACCTTATGTCCCAAGGCCCGTGGACTATCCCGGTCTTTTGCCTCAATTCGGCGAAGAGAGCAGTTCCTCACCATCCGCCTACACTACCACCCAGAGGGTTCCACCTTCAACACCGCAGTCGACCGGTGAAACTGACGATAACCTCGGTGACCGATTTGGAGAAACTGCACCACCAAGAGCACCAGGTCGCCTGCCCTGCGTCGAATGCTACGTCTACATTACCCGGAATGGAGATATGCTGAGGGTGAATAGAGAGGACATCACATTTTCCCAGGGAAGAAGAAGGAACAACTGAGAGATTCCAACGCTATTTACTGCTAAGAATCAAAGAATGAATCCGTGACTCGATGATATTTGACGGTGATTGTGCTCCCGTAAAATGGAGTGAATTGTTGTTTGTTGAAAGAGAGACGATGGGAGTCCGAAGTTATCGACCTGACAGCCGTTAACTAGTCAATGTATTATTCCAATAAAATGTATTATACACCAAATTATTTGTGTTTTTTTTATTTTGAGACCTATTCAACAAGATACACATTTAAAACAATGAAACCCGCTGTCTTGCCGTGATTCAAAGCAGCCTTTCCTTAGCTTCTTCAACCCAAATACTTTAACTGATAGTGTTTTATTTCTAGTGTATATTATTTAGGAATTCGTTTTTTTATTCTTAAATCACCATAAAGTAATTTGTTTAATATATTTTTGTGAATAATCTCAGTCAGTTTATGCAGGTTTTTCATGCCCTCTTCTTTGAGGGTATTTTCCTGAGCCTCGCTTAAGTTTTTTATATCCACGACTGCATTTTCATCCTTTAATCTAACAATTTAAATAACCTATTTTTATTATTAACTAATTAGATATATTAAAAATTGACGATGAGTTAAATGGAAGTGACATTCGATGAGTCTCAAATCAGCCCAAAATAAAGAAGTTATTTATTTATAATTACACTTAAATTATTTTGTTTGTTTCGTTTTCAACCCTGGTGAGAGTACAATAGAATATATCCTTCATAAGAATGGAACTAATGACGAGACCGAGCCCTTCTTAGTCAAGCCCAATTCACTGGCGACCCCCCAAAAAAGCCAAGGCGACCCCCTTGGGGGTCGCGACCCACTGGTTGGGAACCACTGTGTTAGCGGATAACTCTCAGCCGATGGAAAATAAATAATTAAAATTTTGACTAATTGAGGTTTCCAAGATAGCACTTAGCTGAATAGCTATTTTCACATTATCATTACCCACGAGAAATGACTTTCGTGTGCGTAATTGGATACAGAGTCTTACTAATGGGCCCATTGTTGCAACACACTTAGCAAATAAATACGCAGAGAAAGCATTTGTTATCTAACCCAAATATGACCCACATGAAAACGCAAATGTCAACATACTGGACAAACAGTCAACGAAAAGTGACACCTTTGTTGGAAGACTAACTTGAAATGAACAATAGGGCTCCCTGGTAGCCAAGTGGGCAGCGCGTTCGAATTAAGGTAAAGCGACCCCGTGTCCGATTCCCGGTGAGGGCCTACGAAATACTTTTAATAATATCAATAATTATTAATATTTGAAATGTACAGTATTATTTCACTCACACAAGTGAATTATAATGAAGGTCTTTCATCGATATATATGCATATGACAGAAAAGTAGTAGTAGTAGTAGTAGTATCGTTAAAAGTGCTTCGAAAGTTTAGGTCATTTCGCACGTAGGCCTCCACCGGGAATCGATCCCGGGTCTGCTTTCACCGAAGTCGAACGCGTTGCCCACTTGGCTATCTGGGAGCCCCATGACATAAAAGACCACGTCTCTCCACCAATTAGTTTTTAAACAATTTTCATCGTGATATGAAATAGCTATATTGTAACTGATCCATACTGTATCATATAATTAAATATGAGATCTGTCTAAACGAGAGTTATTTTTAAAGGAGATTTTTACTTCGCACGTAATTTTCGTCGGTTGCCACGCAATCTTGTTGTCTACAGAAATGTCTGTACATTCCCCTTAAGCCGTCACTGAAGAAAATATGAAATGCACAAACATATTTATCGCTGAGAATCAGACTATCTCCCTCACGGAGATTTCAGCGACTAGGGATACAACATACAAATGGCATGAATCCGAGACTCATCAAACGGAATCGAGAATCGAAACAGAAAAAACAGCTATTTTTGCCGGAGTGAAAACCGAACCTGAGCTGAAAATATTGAAATTCTTGAACCCAAACTGAAATCAGTTTTTCTTCCGTTCCGAGTTTCTACAATGCACATATTACTTAAGTGTAATTGGATGGGATGATGGTTTATTAATCCTGTGCAACTAAGACAAAAGAATAATTATTATACTATTAGGTATTATGTTTTATTGAAAAATTTAGTGAGANCTGAAATCAGTTTTTCTTCCGTTCCGAGTTTCTACAATGCACATATTACTTAAGTGTAATTGGATGGGATGATGGTTTATTAATCCTGTGCAACTAAGACAAAAGAATAATTATTATACTATTAGGTATTATGTTTTATTGAAAAATTTAGTGAGATGTAATGTAAATTATAAAAGCTAAAATTAATAAAGAAAACTTTCATAATGGTGAATATTGTATTACAAATGGTGAGATAAATCGGTTCAAACCGGTTCGAAGTTGGCAGAAGAAACAAAACCGAAATTAGTTTTTCATTGAACCGGAGCAAAAACCAGTACAAAAAGAAGATGTCCATAAAATAGAATTACACGAAAATACAGGGCGCGGTTGGTTAGCGTGCTAGATTCCGGACTCGCGTTCCGGCTAGTCAGATTTTTCTGGTTAAGGAATGGTTGTGTGTGTTCTTCTATAATGATCATTATTGAAATGGGTGCACATGGGATCATCTTCCTCCTCCTGACTATGATAGACAGATAGATGATCATAAATTTTGCAGAAAAATATTGTCACTGTGTTTGCATCAGGTTATATTTAATTAATTGTATAGCGTTAATATGAAAGTGTTTAAAATATCCTATGTCGATACAGCCGCCCGGTCCAGATTGATCGATGGATCGCTCCGGGCATTTACTGGCATCTAAGTATTCCATGAGAGTTTGATTTGGAGGAAGAATTATATTAACTTGATTCTGGAAAAATATCGACGTTGCAGAGTTCTTTTCTCTCGCATGGNTGAAATGCGTTCGACAATAAAAATGTCGTACTCTCGACTAAACTAGTTTTTTTGAAGGCTTAAAGAGTAATTACCAACAAAGGAATTAACCTCAAAAATTCATGAATGGATTACTTGTTCAAAAGACTGCTTCCTCTTACACAACAAAGCTTAGCAATTCACAACCTTGAGTAGTGCAAAGCTCCTAATTACTAAAATACAGAATGACTTTAAATAATTAAGCACCGTTTACTGAAAGAACTTTAAACTGTCTAAATAATAACATTGCAAGCAACTAAAGAAGAAAAATTAGAAATATACTCTCGTAAAGTAGATTAGATGTCAGGCCATCGAACATGTTTTTCTACGAGATAATAGCACTAGATGATTTTCACGTTCACACCTCAAGCTCACAAGGAAAATATTTTCTGAAACTACTCCTTCACATGCAAATGCTTTCGATCCAAAACTACTGATTTCAGGTCAAGTCTAAAATACAAAAAAGTATACGAATACATAGTACAGTCATGAGCAAAAAAAATTGCCGGATTCCCCTTGAATCCGGGGTCATTCCTTAAAATAGTTATTCCGATTATTCGTGGTTTTCAGTGCATTTTTAAAATCATTAATTTAAGATGCTTTTAAATGGTACTTTGAACGCTTTTTTATCACTTTTATTTATATAAATCATCTTAGTTATCACGATTAAGAATGCTTGGAAATTTCTATGATTAAAGTTTTGTTTTGTGGAAACCTGTGCATTTATTTTATTAGATATTTCTGGGGGAAAGTGCTTCATATACGATAGACGACTATGTGCAACTAAGTAATGAGATGGTTCTTAGCGTTATGTTATAGTTTTGTTTGAAAGAAGGGGCGGATTTACAATTAGGCGCAATAATCGCTAGCTGAAGGCCTCCTCTACATGGAGACCTCAATCAGACTGTACTAGTAAAATCTCTTTAAGAAATTGTTCTGGTTTTTTCTTCAAAAGTATTTTCATATCTGTTGAGTAAGTCTACATAATCTGTTAATAGGATTTATTAGATTGTAAAGTCCATCCATCATTCTTTGTAATTTATAGACATACCATGCATTGTAATTCTAAACTTATTTATTTATTCTTGCCATAGCGAAGCAACTGAGATGTCTATGGGATGGATAATTGTGTATTTTATGAAAAAATGGAATTTTTACTCGTAATTCCGAATGGGGGCTTCAATTGATCTTTGCGCCCTGGGCCTCTGATAGCTTAAATCCGCCCTTTATTGAAAGCTGATGTCAATTCTTAACTAGATATATTGTTATTCCCAACTTGATAGTCATTCCCTGCTCCCTCTCAAAGTTTCGATATGCACGTGATATTATAAAGTTTCTTCTGTTAATAAGAGGCTTCGGAAGACATTCATAACTTTCCATGTGATTTTGTTTGTCATAAAAGAGACTAGAAAGGCAAACAAAAATTGCACATGTATATTTTGCAAAGACTTGAATTTTTCTCTCCATTAAAAATCGCTATAATTTTTCTCAATTCTTTGTTATAATTCTTATTGGATTTTTTGTTATTTTTATGAATAAATCTTTAGCCCAATTCTTCTTATTTGGAAAAATTCTATTATCCAGGGAATTGTATTAGTAAGATTACTGCGACTCTAAAAATAAATAATAGCGAAACCAAGGTGCAAGCTTTATTCAGGAGAGAACGGAACAATTTCAGCTATGAATATTTATAGGGAGAGCAGCTTTCAAAGTGAGTTCGTAATTATTAGATATATATCGAAAAATTGAATCTTAATGTGTTAAGAAGTGAATCGGGATTTTTCTTGACCAAAGATTCTCGGAAAATGTAAGCCCAATCCAGAAGTTAGATATCGAAGGTCAAAGATCTGAACCCATTTTCCATGCTCACAATATCGTAGGGCATCTGTATTCCGTCGTAACAATTTGTTTGACCTCACTGCGGATTTTTTGCTCAAACCACTCCGATTATGAGTGTTTCAGGTTATAGAGACTTCATTAATATTCTGTAAATAATAGAACCAGGCTGAAATCCAAATAGTCTGTTTTTATCAGTACCTTCTTCCTGAATCGAAGTATATACTTAAATATTTTCAATGTTATAGTGCTTAATTTGCTGTTATGATGTAACCACGGAATTTGTTTCCGTGCTTACGATGACGATAACCGAATATTAAGGAATGGGTATTCCATGTGTCCAGACCGGATACATCTTAAAAATACGCGGTACCGGTAGATTCTTCGAAATATATGCTTGTTGACCAAAATTATATAATTTAAAAATAGCAAATTAATATTGCTTTCGGGATTTGTGATCATTTTCATAATGTGCATTTTAACAATTCTACTACATCTACTGTCTTTCTTTTGCAGCTTCTTGAGCTAGTGAGCTGTCCCAATCTTTCATAATCGTTACAAAAGAGTCCAAAACGTATTTTTTATACAATTTATGGGATCATAACGCGAGGCATTAATCACACACTCTGAAAGTTCAAGGGGCACATTGGCCATTTGTTGCGAGACTAACATTTCGCAAGCAAAACAAGTGGCCTAAAAATCAGTTTTAAGTTTTTCTAGTAAACGCCCCCGTCAAGCATGACGGAACTTAATTTAGTTTAAAAATTCTTATTACACTTATAATATTTATTCTACCGTTTTCAAGTCATGAACGCCTACTTTACGTAAAATTCTTATAGGTAAAAATATATGGACTGGTTATCGACCTTTAATTATATGGGATAATTCATGAAAACAATGGCCTTAGTCATCAAAGGGATGGGTTGTTTTTTATTTCCCAAAAAGTTTACGAATTTTCCGTGTATATTAACAAAATTCTTGAAATTTCGGATCTATATCAATATTTCACAAGTAAAATAATTCATGATCATTTTCCTTTCTTGTGACACTTGTCTCAATTTCGTAAGACCATTATTTCTGATTTAATAAAAAAAAAACAATCTCTGGAAGTAATGAAAACGTACTTTAAGTTCATCTCTTATGGAAACGTACATACTATAGGCTCCTGGGTGATGAGAATAGTTTTCCTGATGGTTTCATCATCGTAAAAACACCATGCAGTTGGTTTCAGATCTCTAAATCAAGCCGTTTCTGAGATAAATCGGGGGACGGACAGACATTCGATTTATATATATATGATTCTTGAAATCCGTAAATACGACAGCGACAAAACCTATCGTTTGAATCTTTGCGAGCGTTCTGATCCATAAGGTTTTAACAACGCATCCTTATTTCGGAGCCGAAAATACTTTTTTTCTTAAGCTTTGGATGTCATAGGCGCCCATAATGAAATTGACAAAAGAATATAAACATCTATCTTTTATGACATGCATTTGTACTTCTTTCTTTAATTTAATTCTGAGCTTTTCATCGTAGTTTTCAGACGATGGTTTTTAAGTGGACGGAACTTTATTAAATACAGTACAGTCCTCGGCAATATAAATAGATTCAGCACCGGCAGATTCCTGAAAAGGCATTTTATTTATACAAAATACAATCGACCAATTCATGCCAAAAACTCAGTTTCTGTTTATAATCTCCATCAAAATAATTACAGTTATCGATGTAATACTACATTCATGAGATCTTCACTGTTATCATAATTTTGTTTCGCAATTAGAATATTAATTCGGCAACTAATCCTTGGTGTTGATGGTAATATTCTGGATCCACTCTGGCTTTCATTTCCTCTAACCTCGGAAGCTCTGATCTCTCACTCTGATCATATCTCCAGACCTGTTGATGTAGACGTAGCATTCGGAGCAAGGCGGACGGTTTGAACCAATTCGGACTCCCTCTCCCACGCGACCTCCCAAGTCGTCGATTCTGTCTTCACTCGGTTGGGGTCTCTGCTGTCTCGGCCTTTGAGTGGTGGATGTCGACGATACCGGCGAATCATCCACCTCGGCGAATCTGGGTAGCAAACCGGGATAATTCATAGGGCCGGGTACATATGGTGNAAAATCTAATTTTGCGAAAGATAACTACTAGAAGTACGTGTTTAAAGAGCTATTTTGGGTTTGCAACGAAATATTATCTCAAGAAAAATTAAAAGCTAAAAAAATTAATAAAATAAGGTTAAAATTGTGAGGGATCTTGGAAATAGTTGGCACGCAGTTCTTCCTTACAGCGCATAGGTTAAGAAGTGTTATTAAATATGTTATGAGTATTTAGATGTTGAAGATTTGGCACTACTAATTTTTTGCATTTGTGCATTATTTCTATGAATAAGTTTCACATAATAGAGCATATTGAGAATGGATTTGGGTCCTCATTAACGACTTTTTTTGTGGCAATATTCTCTTAATACGACGGGAAACTTCCTCTAGAGACAAGCGGCAGATCTGGCAACTTTTTATGGGAATGAACTTTTATCTAATAGTTTTCAAATGTCATTATTTCATTAATTTTTGACTGAGAAATTGACGCACCCACTGGTGAAATTTTAAATATCCATGTCTATAGCGTACTTTTAGCTTTTTTTTTACTCGTTAATTTGTTATTATTGCAATATTTCTCTGTTCTCCGGTGTTTAATTGTTTTTTTCCTTGCTCCTTTATTAATTTTTCTGTTAGTTTAACTCAGTTTTATTTTCTGTAAATTCAGCATCTATTATTTTCTGAATGAATCTGCTATTATTGTTTTTCATTTTTCAAGCTTGTTGCTGAAAGTTTCCTTTTCCCCTTTTCCCGCCTTTTTTATCAAATTTTAGTTGCTACTGTTATTAGACTAGTAGTTTTTTAGAAAGTTTCGAGATCCACTCCTGGTCTGTTAAACGATATTTTCGTGCATAGAATGAAGCTGAAATTAGTTGCATTGGTTTCGGAGTTCAGGACGTATTTGTTTATACCGTAATGTATTTGTTTTCAGGTGGATATTAAACATCACTCTTGACAGGGATTAGGGTCTCAATTCACTGACACTGGGTTGCCCGACAATATGCTTGACCGACTATTCTCCGGTGACGTTTAGCCGACATGTCCTAATTTTTGTTTCTGCCTCACACGCGGAGTTGCAAATATTGAAATATCAAAATCAGAACAATAGTTTGATTTTTATGAACCACGAGGCAGCTTATTTTGATATTATATTTTGAAAAAGAAGATACTAGGCCTTTTTGGTAGATGCAGCAATCACATTTTTTGTTGCTGAATATTTTTGGAGTTCTCTTCTCCGTAAGAATCAAATGAAATTTTCGCTACTTTAAAACTATGAGTCCCGGAAGAATCTTAGTCTTCTCGTTTAGCAAATAGTACTGATATTATCTAAAAATGTCCAGAAAAACATTTCATTAGGGATTTATGAACTTATTTTAGAGATGGTATGAAATATGATGACTGGTAACTTTAGCTTACTGCTTAATAACAAATATATCAAGTGAATGGATCTGTGATTACAAAATTAAATTATAAACACTATGCATCATCATTATCAGCAAACGAGGTTCTTCAGATGAAATTTCGTTCAAGTGAGTGTCGGTCATGTGGTAGTCGCCCAAGTGGACGTCGGTCAAACGGGCGGAATCCTTTGTGACACTACGGGTACTTTAGTTTAACAACACCGATGAAGGCTCCCTTCTTTTCAATTAGATTCTTCAAAGTCCATCCACAGTAGCAGCTATTTTCAAAATTAATTTTAATCTTTGATAGTTTCTCCGCCTGACCTTCACAATGGTGCACCGAACACTTCTGACACATCCATCCCTAGCAAATTAAACTTGAGGACTTGCGAATCAGCAGAATCGATCCTAACTCTCTGGTCGAAAGCTTCAGAATTACTGGTGATTTCTCCGAGAGAACCTCAACCACCGAAAGCGGAAAATGCCACTGTAGTGAAAGAAAAAGGAATAGAAAACAAGAAGCAAACATCCGGCAGAATGTGTGGGATGTCGACGAAAGCATGCCAGACGAGCTTCGAGCTGTTGGTACACTTGGTTCACACCAGGAGGCCGGAGATCCTTCGGTGGTTTGCGGAATCGGCTCTGAAAGAAATTTCTTCGTCGAATCGACATCGAACGCACAAGAATCATTGTCCTCACTATAGTGAATGAATTGAATATCTTTCTCGGAAGAAGTATTAGTAGGCAGAAAATATAGTGTAGATAATAGAGAGAATTTTTGACGCTTAAGAGATTTTAAAGGATAGTAGCTCAGAGCAAAAGCACACAGGATGGATGCGGTATGTGAAAGGTATTTTTCATTGGTTTTTCAAAGGTACTTTCATATAAGTTAATTGTAATGCAAAATTTAAAAGGTCTCTATTCTGTACGAAGTATTTTAAAGTTGGAGGTAAATTGCTTTTGAGATCTTCTCTTCTTTCGTTAAGTCTTTAGTCTGATTTTTATTTGTATTTTTTTGAGTATATGTATAGTAACTTTGGAAATCGTGGCTTATTTTATTGAAATAAATTCATTTCTTCAAATCATCATGCATTGCAGTTATTTTTATTGATGGATTAAGTATCTGTAGCGATTGAATTTACTTAAGTTTAGCCAATTCACAGAAAAAAGCATTTAATTCGAAATATTAGGTTAAATGAATCTACCAAAAGTAGAAAACTTATGAAGTTATTCTCTGTAGCTCGTGTTATTTTGAGCCTAAGATATGCTTTGATCAACGTCTTCGCTGTGAACTTCCTTCAACCAAAGAAGGAATGCTGTGATTAAATCCATTTTTTCGTTGTTACACTCTACCTGCATAATTTTCTTTGCC
>APVN02032716.1:0-54350 GCA_000376725.2 Ladona fulva
ACGCATTTTTCGCCTTCCTCGCATTTATTACTTCTCTGAATATTCCCGAGCTTCACATCATTCCTCATTGCCGCATGGAAAGAGCTCCCGGTATCGGAGGTGTCATTCTCTTGTGGCGCCGTGCTGGGAAACGTGTGTGTGATTTCTATACCCGAATTTCAGACCACTTCTATACTGCTCTCCGCGTAACTCAGATTGAATACCTTGGGGGCCTTTTATACGCTTCTTTCTTTCCCTTCGTGCGACATTCTCTCCTGGTCCCGCGAGGCTGGGCCCTCCCATGGGATGGTATTTTTCACTCCCTCGTCTATTGAGACGAGCCCCTTGCGACCCATACCTCTTTCCCCATTCCTGCAAATGCAATCATCCGACGACGCTCGCTATCTTTTCTCCTTCGCCCAATCCCTGCGATATTATTCCCGCTTTGTTGCTTTCGTCTCTTTCCGACATCATATTACCCTATCTCATCATATACGCCTGCGTGGATGTATCGTATGATCTTGGGAAATGTTTCCTTGATTCGCTCGAGACTTGTTCGCGGTTTCATTTCACCAGTTCAGTCATTTTTATCACTGATCAAATTTTCCGAGTTTTTTAAATAAATATTTCTTGTTATCGACGGGGCCAGATTCTGGCATGCAAATGAAGTAACCTATCCCCGCACGGTTAGAGAAATCGTTGACGAAGAACGGTTTATCTCTCGGAACGAAGAGAGGTTGCTGAATAAACTTGTAATTTGTAAATTATTTTAGAATATATCTGTGATTTTGCAATAGAAATGCTCAAATGAATGTATTTAAATTATAGCTGTAACTAATGTATCGTTGCGTATTAAATATTGGCACACAAATCATGTGCATGTGAGTCTAAATTGAAAAAGCCGACAATTGTGTACTTGTAATTTAATTACATTCACACGATACCGAACATTACTACCCTCCCACTTCACCCCATTATTTGAAACCAGCCTTATAATTTGGTATTGTTAGTTTTAGATACACGAACGATAGCGGCGTGTATCAACTTCTCTTTTGTGGATATATTTATAAATCTCATCCACCGAAATCGAAAAATGTTTCTAGCCAAACATTTACGGATGGGATAGTGGTATTCTTTACTATTTCGAAACGTAAATGAATTTTCTACAGTGACAGGAATTTTAAAACGCTTGTGCTTTGTCTCGGTTAAAGAATTTTTCTAGCTAACAGAATTTTTATCGCTGTTTTTCAGACTGCTAACGAATAGAGATTCCGTTAAGAACGTTTTGGGGGTTTCTTGTCCGAATGAGCACACAGAAAATTTAGTAACTGTATTGTTAAAATTGCTTCGACAACTAAGGTAATTTGGGGTATGGGCTCCCACCGGGAATTGAAACCGGGACTGCTTCCACTAAAGAAGTATTGTTTTAAAGTGCTTCGACACGAAGGCACGAAGGCCCCCACCGGGATTCGAACCCGGGACCATCAACCGCTTGCCCTCTTAACCATCCAGGAGTCCCAGAATATTACAACTACATTTTTTCAGATTCAAATTACAGATATTACCATTTTTCTCTTCTGTGATATGGCTTTCCACTAAGCAACGCCTGAATAACTGATTTCCTACAAGGAAAAGGGTTAAGGTGACTTGGCACGATACAGCGTGCACCTAGGAAAATACCCAAGGAGAAAAGGACATGAAAAAGTCTGACGGAACCGGGACTCGAACCCGGTCGATTTCATTATTAAAATAAAATGATTGCCGTCCGTTCTTGATTACTAGTATAAGGGTATTGTATTTTTAAGCCATATTAGTTTGTATTTAAGGATTCGTAAACTAATGGGACGTAACCTTTCGGCAAACGATTGTGATAATTCTGTAAGAAATTATCGTCTTGGTATTATCTGCGCGTTTAAATGAATTGACGGGCTGAGACCGAGCCCCTTGAGATTTTTTTAGACACATAGCTCATCAAAGGAAGGATTGAAATCATCGGCATGGTCTGCATCAAAAAAGAAAGTGGATAACTGTTATCTTATTTAATCATTTCATACAATCTCTCCGTTTTGACGTTTTTAAGTATTGTAAATCCCGAACTTGGATAGCATTTACTAACGATGTAATCACTTCCTTAATAACAAGCGCAGTTTGTCCAGGCTTCCTATCTCTATCCGATACTAATCGCCTGGATGCGTGCCAGTTCCGCGTTATCTCGGCCGTCATCTGTTTGCTCTCTTTGAAGGAGTAATTGTCGACATTTTAGTCGAATCGCTAGACTAGTTCTTCAGCCGTCAAGCGTAGAAACTTCCGCACCCCTGCCGAGGTGTACGACCCCACACACTCTCTCGGAACTTTCCGTCTTCTGCAGACCGAACTTATTTCAACACCGGTTTCCGCCTTCGGATAGTATTTTCAGCCTTGACTTATATTCCGCCCATGTTCGGAATCTAATGAGTCACAGAATGCGGTTCCGGTGGTATTTCTGTTGAAAGGTCAGTTTTTAATTCGTGATAAAGCTTAGGCTTCGACGTACCCGTGTAACAGGGAGGACCATCCAGAGAGATGTTCAGTGATACAGAGAGGACCATCCAGAGAGATGTTCAGTAATAAATGGGTAATTCTCAGAATCACGTTGGATAAACAAAACCAATAACACACAAGCAAACTGTGCCACGAACAACCGCACTCAAGAGAACAGAAATCTATCGTATTCTGTTCACTTGAGTGCAGTTTTTTCTACCTGTTTGTCAAATTTCATTTTTCATTTCTCTGCCTGTTTGTCAAATTTCATTGTTCTTACATCCAGAACAATTTTTTGAACACGTCATATTTAGGCGTTAATTATTTAAATCGTTAAGTGATTGTATTTAAGCGGGTAAAGGGAGGCGCCCAAATCACTTTGAATGGGAAAGGAGGGGTGGCTCATTCTATTACAGAATCAACGGGTTTAAGTGATATTGATTTTAATTAATAATGGGATTAGGTAAAGACGCAAAGCAGTAGTTGCACTCTTTGCATTTAAAACTCATCCTGAATAATTCTGGTATGCTTTCCGACTTCCATAATGAAATCGATATTCGAAGGCGTAACATCCTGGAAAGACATTGCAGAATAAAAGTACTTGGGACTTTAATTCGCGACCGTTTTCGTAAGCGTAGTTACATCTTCAGGCACAGAGAAAACATTTGTTACAGCATATATAGGATGTTTGAGGGGAAGAAAGGGGAGGGAAGAGGAGGAAGGTATGGATGCATAATGTGAATAACTTGCTTGGTTAAATTGCTCAACTTTGATTAACCTCAAGTACTCTTACGAAATCGGTCGCTAATTAAAGTCCCCGTGGAAAAGTACCAAGACTTTTAATACTTCGCGACTTTATTTCGAAGACCGTATTATATATTTTAAAATTGCTATTCTCTGTGTTGTATGATTGGTTAAGTAACAGGTTCCTATTACATTGGGGTATCCTTAACCGATTTTCTTCTATGAGACGCATATAACCAATCATATATTTATTCTTTAATATCAACGAGTCCCGTTATGTTAACGGAATCAAAATGATTAAATATTATTACATACGTTTGTGCTTTAGGAAATTTTATACTTTTAGTTTTCTAAACATTATCTCTTTCGATTGCGCCGGACAACTTTCTACGTCTCCTTTGATGCTGTATTTTCCCTTATAAGAGTCAATTTCAGGGATAATATTAGTATATGACATGTTAATTCGTAGCTTGCCTTTTGTAATAATCAAATGATTCCCTGTAAATATAAATGCATATAATAGTAATGTATAAAGTTTTTTTTCGATCAAACATTTCGTCTAGAATTGTATATGAAGAAAGGAAAAATTGATCACGACTTTTTTTTAATAGAGATTTTAAGCACTTTTTATGGACATACGTCGGAGGTCCGAGGGTGCGTTGCGACAAGTTCGTGGAATCGAAGCAAGAACTGGGAAAATTGACCTTCAGAGAATTACCCGAAACATATTTCAACAGCCAAGCTATCATCCTCCGGAGTAGTCGGTATTCTTATGGAAATAGTATAGTTGAACGTTTGAATTTTGTAGCTAGACAATTTAGTCATCGATTGCATCATTGTCGGCTAAACTTAAGTAACATTCAGCCAACTCTTCCGATTCTCGAAATCGCTTCATCCGAGTTCTCGTCACTTGCTAAAATTTCATTTCGATAGGTCGCGCGCTATCGAATCGCGGAGGACACCGCACCGCACTGGAAATAGCTCAGTTTTTACTCACCCTTTCGGAATTAATGAGCGTTATCTTCGCCTAATTTTTTATTTCCTTTCATCCTCCCGGCGCGAAAGTGGGGAAGGGGAAGTGCACACTCAATTTCAGTGTTCACAGTCTGTGAGTTTAATTAAATTCGCCTCTCGACGCTGGAAAGCCCCTCTCCTTTTCCCTCGCTGCAGCGGCGCCGTCGCAGGCCGTTCGTCACAGGCGACTTTCCATCTGCCTATCGCCAGCAGCGCGAAAAGGGGAGCTGTTTCCCGTTCATTATGGACACTGAGGGGGATGTGCGTACGGGGAGACTTTTGCTGTCCGTTCCTAGAGACTCGTCGCGCGACATTTCGGACGAGACGCGATTGGATTGCGACTCCATTTGCTCTTTTGTTTATTTGAATCACCGAGAGGAATTCGCCGCAAATTAAGACTGCCCTCGAAGGCCTATGCTTCTGGAAAGATTGATGGAGTTGGTTCTGTTTAACGCTCTCACCTCTCTTCCGGCTTCCGGATTAATCTTCACGTTTCATTATTTACCAATAACGATTTGTTGTTAATGTACCTGATGATTATTAGAATTATCCTTAAATGACACAACAAAAAACTGGTATTTCCCGTAACTTTTCCATGAAATACTAGATTTTCTAACTCAAGTGGGGCTTTAAATGGTTTTAAACCGGCCCACCAAAATTCTCTAAGTTCTGTAGCTATTCTACTTCAGAAACGTGTATGAATAGTTTACATAGCTACACTCTATAGAGAACTTTTTTAAATTGTACATTTAAACAATTCTTGTCCCAATGAAAACCACATTCGCTTCCTTATTGGATATACTGTCAATTAGGTTATATGTAATTTGGTCATAAGTAATATATCAATGATTCAAGCCCAACTTTCTGGTAAGACTTCTCAACGTAGAAAATGAAGTTATACAAACTTTAACCCTATTCGTCAAATCAGCCTGATGATGACGCGACGCATTGAAACGAACGTCGGATAATAAAATATTATGGCACGGGTACATTTTTATGTCATTTCATTCTTTGCTAGTTACATTTATGTATCCTTTCTTATTAATCTGCGTCTTGACGAAGCAATAGAGATGAAAATAGTGGTAAATCGATGGATGTCTAGTTGGGGGGCGCATGGTTGATGGCGCGCATCGCTGGTAATGTCATCCAGCCTATAAGATGGGTCTAGTTTATGATTTGATCAATACGTTAGAATTTCGAAGACCTACCAGATGAAATTCCACACGTTATAGCCGATTCAGTTAATTTTGATGGTTCTCTTTCTTGATTTCTTGGCTCTGTTTTGATAAAAATATGTAATATCTAGTGTCTTAAACTGTCTACGTAGTTTATTTGTACACCTTTTAATCCTGTGTTATATTTTTTACAGGTGAGTCGGCACGAATTTTCTGTCTTAGGCATTAATTCCTCAACAAATGACCCGTAAGTAATTCTTTTCCAATCTTTTCCTTTCGCTTAGAATCACAATTTATTTATATAAATCGAATTAAAGTTCATTCTAATTGCTTTTCACTTCGTTAGGTTTTCATACGGTTGACTTTTTAAAGCTTTTTTGAAAACTTGGGAGTTCGAAAAAATCTATTTGTATCATCAAATCAGACATTGTAATTTTCTTCCTATATTTTACTCTCGTTCTGATGTTAACTGAAGTTGGAGTTGATAAAAAAATAGCTGTATAAATACTCGTATATTTATAACCAAAATGTTAAAGGTAACTCTTCGCTCCTTAGCTGTGTTTTTAAGATATCTCGGTTTTCCATTTGAATTCATTCTTGAAAAATCGTTTCTGGAAAAGGTTAAATTGATCATAAACACGGACATGGGAGCTTTCCTGCATTTGTCTCCAATCTCCAATAACCTTTCTAACGATTCCTGAGAATTCACTTCTTCCCATTTAAAGTACTTACTTAATATCTTCCTACCGATATCCTCACATATTTCTCACTTAATAATCAACTGACCTCACTCTGGATAAGGTCTCGCTATTTTATTGCACTCCGGGAGCCGTAATTTGTCGCGCAAAAATCAAGCGCGAAGCCCATACGATGACGCTCGTCTCCGCGAAAGAATATAGACGCCCGATGACTGTGCATCCGGCCGTAGTCTTAAAAAAGTCTGATGTTTGTTTTCCGGTCCAGGTATTATCGTATTACGAGTTTTAAATGTCGACTTTTCTTTATAGGGTTCATAAACAGAAGTGCTTTGTTTGCGTGCGCCGACGTGGGGAAAGTCTTTCGCGTATACCCGCGCTTTTCCGAGAGCCGATTTTCAACATTTTCCGACCGTTATTTCGTGTAAACTCGATAAAATTAACATCCCCCCGCTTTCGCTGCCGTTGACGTTTCGGTTTTATTTAGATCCGGAATCAAAAGGGAGGATTCGAATAAAGCTTTTTAATGCCCGGTTTGTGTTGAGCGTTGGGAAAATATTTGTGCGCGTCGGTAGCTTCCTTCCTGCCCTTAACACCTTTACTGGCGATCACTTGTCAGCTGCAGCCGTGTCTGAAAATGCTTTGGATGAAACAAACAAACGAATGGATGAATTAATGTTCCTCCTCATTTTCGACCGAGGATGTTTCTGGCGCGGATGCTGGTGACGTCAGTTATCAGGTCTTTCTGTTTCGGAATTGTATTTCTTTTTCCTTTGATGTGTTTTATGTTACCAGTAGATTATATCAAGTTCGTGGGTACTTAAGCGAAAACGTGCTCTTGTTTTGATGAAATTATCGTCGTTTGCAATATGAACTCAGTTTGTGATTTTCGGTTTATTCCGTTTTCTGGCAGATTCTCATTCGATAATATCGCGGACCATATCCCAAAAATTTTCCATTAATCCATCAAGTGTGAGATAGGAATTTGGAACTTTTTTCATCTTCTTCTCTACCCCTCAACAGCAAAAGTTGTGTTGGAAAATTGTGATATCTATATTTCTGTGGTCTTCCTACACCGTTCTTTGATAATATCCGTTGTATAAAATTATCTCGCTTTAGAAAAAAAATTCGGAATGAATATGATGAATGAGGCGAAAATTTTTCTTGAAAATTACTGGATTTCGATAAGATTCCTAAAGAAACTTAAGAGTAACGAATTTCTGTGCACGATTTTCCCCATCACTGGAGTCTCCAGCTATTGTCATATTCTCCATAGACTTCAAAATTGATTTTCATTCTGAAAAATTTTTGATTCACTTCCAGGAATTCTGGTTGATTGTTTCGCGGGGATTGGATAAAGAATGTGACTTAGTTTTGTACAGGCATTGGACATTTTCTACAACAGTTCTGAGTTGTACTGAACAGGCCACTTTAAATGTTCTTTCAAAAGGTATACGTACAGGAGAAAAGCAGATTAGGGTAACATATGCTGGCGGAATGTCAGATTCCTCACAAAAAGACTTATGGGACCTCTTGTGGTATGCATGCCTTCTTTTCTCCTTGCATTTGTTGAAGCGCCCTCGTGAAGGCCTCCGCCGAGAAAAATCTTTGGGGTCTATGCAAAGTTCGACCTTTATGGCTTCGTAGAATAGAAGTTGCCACTGAAGTGTACACTTGGGTACTGTTGTTTTCTTTAATATTATTTGTTGCATTCAAGGTTCTGAATAGGGAACCTCCGGTTGTAAATGAGGCAATTTGTTTAAGCCCATGAGTTCAATATTTGTTGTATCTATAATAACAAAAGCAATTTTTAAATGAGAATTTACTTGCGTATTCAAATTATTTGCTTTTTACTTCAATAATGCAATATAATATTTTATATTTTTAATCTTTGCTCTAGCACCTACTCTAGCTGCTCTGCTTGCGGTTTGGAAGCAACATTTACTCGTTCTGCAGGTGTAATCTAGATCACGAGGATTGTTTATAAATTTCTTATTGCACTCTTGAAAAATATCTCCCACGTTCAAGGTGGAGTACTTTGCAGAAGTAACCGATCCTACTTTTCTTTTTTTATATTGTTTACACGTATACTTTCGTAGCTATTTCAGGTCATAAAGGCCTCTAGGTCGCTTCCCTCCACATCGTGCTCTTTCTTCACACTCCCTTTTCTCCATATATTTTTTATTAATTCTTGGCGCCCCTTCCTGTTTTCGGATGTCTCATCTCCGAGGGGTATGCTTTATTCTCCAAGACCTCGAGATTTATTATTTTCCGCGCGGAATTTTCACTCGAGGGTAAAATAGAGGAAAAATGCACGTTTCTTTTACCCCTTCTTCCGTTCCTTTCTGCCCCTCATTCTTCCACTCCTATACCCCTAGGGTTCGGTTCCTTGCCGCCTAATTTAATCTCCTTCGCATGCAAGGTTTTTGAAAGTTACACGAGGTGTGGCTCGTCATACTTCACGTGTCCTTTCGATTGAAGAACCCCGCCCCTTGGTTCATGACTTCGGCAGGAAAAATAGGGCAAAGGTCATGGGTTTCCAATGGGTTCAATTCTTCTCAGCGTCCCGACAACTCTCAAGGGCTTACCTTGAGCAATGGATTTTTCTTTAGAGGAAATATTAATCGGAGCCAACCATTTTTATTTTCCGGAATTTTTTTTTGAAGGGCAATCTGCGGAATATTTTACTGTCAGTCATCGGTGGCAAAGGTCAGCTCTTAATTTTATTGTCGCTTTAGCTGAACAATTTTTCCTTAGCGACTCGTTGTATACTGTTCAGATTTTTTCTGCTCAGCGTTATATCTTATTTAATTCTTATTTTTAAGTATTTAGGAGTTTTGAATGTTTTATATGCTAACTATTAAATTTTATATATTCCTTTCCACGAAACATNGAAAGGTAGTGGGAGTTACTGTGGAAGTATTGATAGAATGTATTCATTGGCAGGTTTTAATGGACTGAACTTCTATTACAAATTACCACTAAAAATATTCTTGTGGTCAGAAATACTTAAAGCCTCAAATTCTAATAGTATTAAGTTTCCAATAAGTTTTACAGGCAGTTGTCTTCTTTTGTAATGCCTTTCTTTAAATTTTTCAGTACAAAATTCCAAACCTTGCTGCACTTTTTGATTGTGCCATTTCAGATATATCCTACGGAATACAATAAGTAAAAAGATTTCCTTAGAAATAGAGCCATAGTTCGGTCGAAAAATATTTAAAATAGTCTTACTTTATACTTGTATGTTTACATTTCAACAAGTAGGAATTAATCTACAATATTATTATTATTTCTGTATCTATCTCGTTAAAACGTTCTCAATATTAACTTTAAGAATTTCATAACATTAATTTAATAATTGCATAAAGTTGTTCGATAGAAGAACTTATATTTGAACTATTCTATACCTCCATAATTGAGGTAGTATTGTAAAAAATTAAACTTATGGTGTACGTTGAAAAAATTCTTGGTTGTTCATACATATCTCTATGGTACTAAATAAATCGAATTTCCTACTCGCGAGTTTTAGATACTTTCCGAGACGGAAGTACCTAGAATACAGTTCAGTTAGTTATTCACGTTGTTTGTTAAAGTCGTATCCTATCTCCAGTAAATGGAATTTTTTCACCGAAAAATGCCTTGCCTAAAAGACCGTTAAAGGAAATTGCGATCAAATCGATTGTTTTTTTTCAAAATCGATTTCTACCGCAGCGGATGTCTTCGCTGGCGACGCAGTCTCCCTTGCCATTGTTGCTATTGACCCGTTTCCGAGAAATGGCCAAGATTTGATTTTTTACTTCTCTTCCGGTAGTCACCCTTTAATCTCACCGCTCGTCTTGGAAGACTGATTGATTCAGACGCGATTTTTTCCCAGCACTTTCTTGCTTCGGATGAGACGAGAAAAACCTCGTGTTACAGCAGCGATTGCAGTGGGAAGAAAGATGGACGATACTCCTGCCGACGTGATATATTCTCGTAGGGTGTCAGTTAAATCGTTGTAGTACGAAAGGGAAAAATGGTTCTTGTTTGGGTGGAGATTTTTGCTGGAATCACCGTTTAATTTTTCTTACGTTTAGTTATTTATTAGGAAAGACGACTTATTCATAATTTGATCTAAATTTGTTTTTAAGAGGAGATATTTATTTGCTTAATGTATAAAAAATTACTGTGTTTTGGTTAACAGTAATACGTTCTATTTATTAAGACAATTTATTTATAATTCGATGTACATTTGTTATAAGACGAGATGTTTATTTGCTTAATATATAAAAAGTACTGTTTTTTGGTTAACGGTAATACGTTCGAATTTTACCATCATTATCAGTAGATTAGTAATAGTATTGTTAAAAGTGCTTCGACAGCTAAGGTCATTCCGTACATAGGCCTATACCTTACGGAAATCGAACCCGGGACCGCTTCCATCGAAGTCGAACGCGTTGCCCACTTGGCTATCCGGGCTCACCTATTAAGATGGGGAGTGTGTTAGCTTTCCCTTGCTTACCTCACTGAGCCAGAATTATACAAGCGGGATAAGTGGACGCAAATGTTGGACAATGAACCTGTGAGTAACACTTACAAGTAGTCTTCTATGAGAATAGACCAGAATGAATGCCATTACTTAACATGTATCGTATCTCAGAAACATTCACATTATCATTTCCTATGAACGAGATGTAGTATTGAATGAGAGATATTTTTATCTATTTTGCATCAAGGAAATATTCCGTTCGTCATGATACGGTTGCAGGAAGCACTACGTTGTAGTTCGTAAATTAGTAAAGAGTTGTTGAAGGTTTTCTCCCTAATTGTTAGTTATATGTTATCCGGTTCTCTTGCGATTTTTCAACCTCTACATCTACATAAGTACCCTGCAAGCCGCCTTTCGGCGTGTGGCAGGGAGTGCAAGCACCATGACTCTACTTCACTAATGGATTGCTTTCGCGTATCGTTCGCGGAAAAAATGAATTTTTGAAACGACTTGTTCTAGCATCTACTTCTCTGATTTTCCTCGCAGTATCAGAACGGCCTATATAACATGTAAGCCTTCTATCTTCTCAAGATTCCCAACCCGCGTTCTGAAGCATTTGCGTAACACTCACCGACTTGTCGTACAATTCTTCACAAAACGTATCGCCTTTCGCTGTAATTTTTCTAATTCACGAATACAACATTTTTCAGCAGGGTCCCATACACTACACGCATATTCCAGGTGAGGCCTGACCAAGGAAACGTAACTTCGCTCACGGACTTTTTCTTCGCTCCTACCGACAATTCTCTTCACGAATCCGAGTTTCTTAAGAGCTCGACCACATATATTACGGATGAGGGTACCCCAGGTTAAGTTACTGGCATAAGACTGGCATACCTGGCGTTAAGACGGTGGCATAATCGTAATGTCACTTGTAATTTGCATATACGCATCTTAAAAATATTATTAATAATCGGTAATTGATGTGGCGAAAATGAGAATATACTGCCGACCTCGGTGGCATGCTTACCTATCAACGCCAAGGTTCCAGATTTGAGTCCTTGTCAGTCAATTTTTCTGGTGAGGGAAATGTCTCCGTTCATAGTTGGGTTATACACTGTATTTGTTCTATGGATGAATACTCGAGGGAGCATCAACAAATAAAATAAACGAAAATAAAATTTCCTTCGCTGCAATCTTCCAATTCCCCTTCATTTTTTTGCAACTTCGCCCTTCCACACCAAGTATTCGACCCACCACCATCTCTTCCTTGTAATTCCTTTCTCCACCTCTTCGATGAGAGTTTATCGGGTCAAGGAAATGAGAATGTTCAGAGTCTTCCAGCGGGGAGAACTTATTCTCCGAAAGGTTATGCCTGGGGTAAATGAATGTCTTTGATTGATGGTAGATTTATCTCGTTTGGGGAGAGATTCATTAGACTATCAAAAGGTTAGGAGATACGCTCGCCTTAATGAAATTTGCATCGTTTTCGCGTGACTCGTAAAAAAATCAATTGCTCCGCGCCGGAATTTGGCGTAATTTTTCATCGCAAAGGGGAAATTTCAAGATGAAACGGAATGTTTGAAAATGCTGGAGTTGATAGAAAGGTAGTTAGTTCAAATGTAAAATGTAAATGTAGTGGGAGTTACTGTGGAAGTATTGATAGAATGTATTCATTGGCAGGTTTTAATGGACTGAACTTCTATTACAAATTACCACTAAAAATATTCTTGTGGTCAGAAATTGAGGTAAATGCAATACTTTAGAATCACTCTGTGAATTGTGATATGAAATTCCGACGAATACTGACATATTTTGACGATTTTTAATCAGCTCACTTTTAAGATTTATATTTTTAATTTAAGACAATATTTCTAGGTAAAAAGTAATTGACTCAGAAAATAAAGAAATTTATTTCATTAATGTTATGGCCATTCTTCTAGAAGAAATTAATTGTACCACTGAAGCTATATCTATATTCTCTTTTCTGTATAAGCATGCTCCTGTGTATTTTATCATCTAATGTGAAAATTTGAATAAACATACAGTTAAGGCTGATTAGAAACTTCGCGCATTACTGTTAATAACATTAATTTATCATTTCATATTGGTTTCTCAAATTTCACATTCGTCCCTTAGTTTAAAAAATCATGGTTCCTACCTGATATCTAAATTATGCGAATAATTAGTATCTTTATCGAAATCTAAGATAGAATCTATATTCTTATATTTATTTTTCCTGGGCCGAGTGTTCTATTTAATGTATTCATAACCTTATTTTAGGCTAAATATAATTAAATTCAGAACATGATGTTTTTAGGAATCCGTCAGGCAAAGCCTTTTGTCAAGCATCATTAGCATTCCTTTCTTATCAGCTTCAGTTCACGGAAAATGAACCCGAATTCTTTTGCGATTCTATATTCGGCATTCTGCCCATAGCTGATTCATAACGTCATTCGGCAGAATTATATTTAGATAATCTTTAGATATCATCGTTGGAATCAATTCCAGTCGCTATTTACGGAATCGTTTTGACGATATATTTTCGAATAAGTGGGAGATATCTCAAGTCTCGGTCTACGAACCTCAGTTTTAATCTTTCTCACTCGTAGATTCTATGTTTGGAACATTAAATCGATTTCCCCACCCTACCAAGTTAGATAAAGTGTAGAGAAACAGAAATATAACGTCCAAGGAATTCTATTTATATTCCGAGCTTGTAATCGATTTCTCGGACATTTTTATGGTTGCTTTTTATTTCCTAAAGGACACTACCTTTGGACGTTTCGATGAAAATAGAATTGCAGAAACGAAGAGAGGAGTTTACACAAGGAAAAGGAATTCGTGGCCTGAATTTATTTTGCGAAGTTAAATATTTTCTGGCAAAAACTACTTACTCCACAGTAGTAAAGAAAAACCTGCCTGAAAAGAAAACCGCCCGCTTACAAATTGGAAAAATCGCAGAATGTTGTAGCTAAACTTTGACCATGTGTAGAAAAACTGACGGATTTTTTGTGACGATTTTTTCCTCTCGCAAAGTTTAGTAGGAATTCAGTTTTTTCCTACTTGAAGAATCGCAATATTATTCCAGCATTTTCATATTTAGTCAGATATTCCGATTCTCTGAAAAGAGGTTGAAATTTTTATACCAGAAACCTCGTTCCAAGAATCTCACTCTTATCAGATACTATTTGTGTAATACTGATTTATGCTAACATTTCATTTAAGTACGTTTTATTATAAGTATCGACATATTGGCACGCGGAATTATTTTTGAATTGTTTTTATTCATTCTAAGCGAATTGATACTGATAATCCTAATCTTTTTATCTAATTTAAATGAATTTTTTTCCGATAAAAATGTTTGTTCCATCACGTGAATATGTGATGCGCCTTGAAATTTAATTTTCGGGCCTGGTGATTTTCCGTTCATCAATCAAATTTTATTACATATGTGGAGATATAATTATCTTAAAATAATTTTAAAGCCGTAAATTTTACAACTTTTCACTGTTTTGGTCAGCTCATCTGATTTGTGTGGCGATACTGGATGTTGTAGTGATGCGAGTAAATCCCAACAACAATCGAAACTTCAAAGTACAAATTAGATTATAACGCTCTAGCACTACTTATCCATATGTATACAGCAGTCTCTGTTATACACTGATACCTTTTGTTTGCCAGTTATGTTTTTGAAACCACGTCTTTAGCAAGATGATATTCCTTCGAGTTATTTGAAACGGAGTTGCGCAATTATTGTTCATATTTTCATTAACAAAATACTGGTGAATTTGTCCAGCATTATAAGTAGAGTGGAATTAGTGTATTGTGCTATGTACAGTCTAGCATCAATTTTATACCACTTTATCGGTTGAGCTCTAAAGAGCAAGGATCGGTTTGAGTTTCCGCGGAGTTGAGGCAGTTTTCATATCATCTCATCCAAAAACAGTACTGGGAAAAGTAGATGACAGGAGCATTTTTCCTTACCCTGCACGGAAATGAAAACTAATGTTACGCAGAAAGGGTATTTATTGGTCACTGCTAGATTTTAGGCTCAAAGACGGGAGATATAATTTTATATATATATATATATATCCCCAGGTTAAGTTACTGGCATAAGACTGGCATACCTGGCGTTAAGACGGTGGCATAATCGTAATGTCACTTGTAATTTGCATATACGCATCTTAAAAATATTATTAATAATCGGTAATTGATGTGGCGAAAATGAGAATATACTGCCGACCTCNTTTTTTTTGATAACGGAAGGTTCGGTAACTCAACTGTCCAAGAGAGCGTGATCCATCTCCCGCCCAATTTTCACATAGTAAGTGTTATCGAGATTACATCGAATAGTTTTATCACGTTCAACCTGGTTTGGTGATAAGAAAGTGATTTGTGTAGTAGATTTTCAGGTGTAATCATTTGTCGGTGTCGTCCTTTCCGCGAGAGCCATCTACGTAGACGTAGTCTTATTGCTCAATTTCGAAACCACCTCCTGTTGTTACCATTCCTCTCGGAAAGCCATGGAACCCTCCTTCCCTTTCGCACATTCTAATCGAATTTCCTCGCGTGAACGACGTCGCCTCGAAATGAAGCGTCCGAGCGGGAGAATGATTTTTTAAGGGTCGCTCCGAAAAGAAGGGAATTCTTCGGAGAAGGGTCGTATGCAAAAGAGTCGCGTTTGAAGGCGTCCTTTATTGGAGGTTTTTTCCGCCCTTCATTCCTGCTCGCCCGGCCCTTCAGGCCGCCCCTGCGCCTGTTGCCATGGAGATGGGCTAAAGCAATAAAGTGACCGCCGTGACAAGGCACGCACGCTCGAATTTCCTTTATTTTGCCCTCTCTCCTTGCTCTTTCGCGGAGTTGTATTAAAAGAGACGGTGGGGGAGGGTCAAGGGGTGGAATGAGTCAGGAGGAATTGTCGGACGTTTGTCTCGATCGATTGAAGTTTGGATTCGTCAAGTTTGTAGACTCTTCGGCGGTTCGTGTCCTCGGACAGTTATGGGGGTTGCGCTCGAATTCCATACTTTTATCGTTCTACGGGGAATGATTTTTCTCGAGCTCGCAGAGGAAATAAGATTGGTATTATATTATGTCTTTATATTAGTATATGTAGGTAGTTAGGAGTATTAGATTTTTATCATATTTGAAGGGGATGAATTATGGAAGATAGGGCTGAGGGAAGGATGCTAGAAAAAAAAGACCAACGAAACATATCAAGCGATACTTGGTGGAACATCCCCATACATAATCTTTGATAAACTAAGAGATTAAATATAGCCGTTGTGTATTCAAAAGTTATGTATTATAAGGTGAAGAAAATTACGCAGAGTATTTCAGGGTTTAAAGCGCAAAGCTGTCTCTCTGTGTTAGCGCTCCAACCCCAAGGTCCCGGGTTCGAATCCTGGCTATTCTGGTTTTTTTGCGGTAAGGGAGTGGTCGTGTGTGTTCGTCCATTGTTATTGTTTGAATCACACCTCTGCAATGGTCCTGTAAATGGATGTTTGTGGGGACATTGGAATACAAACAAATATTCGCCCCCTAGTCCGGTTTGTATATACCTCATCCCTCCATTACTGAATTTCTTGGGAGAAGGGATGAGGCTTACTAGGCTAGACGAGGGAGTTAGTTCTCCATTGGTTTCCTTACTGACCCAGAATGCACCGAGTACGATGTATGCACTAACAATAATATTGTAAGTACTATGAATTACTCTTAATAGCGTTCGATAAGGATAGGCTGTAATTAATGCCATAATTAATGTGATTTTGCTCGTAGAACCCCCAGGGAATCGAACCCGGGACCGCTTTCACTGAATTCGAACCCTTTGCCCACTTGGCTATCCAAGTGATTCATGCCTTTCGGTGTTGGACTATCTGAGTCTAGGCAATACGCTACTTAAAGAGTGGCCTGATGGTTCTACATGCGGCCTATGTTATGCAGCCAAATGGTTAATATGGCCTTTCGATGAAAAAATTCGCTTCCAACCCATGGACACATGAAAGGCACATTTGCAAAGCTGGGCAGAATTTAAGTCCACAATTGATCGCTTTTTCGCTTCTATTGCAGACGTTAAACGTTAACCCTATCTGTTCAAAAGCCGCGACCAATTCCATAATCCGCCGTGCAATTTCGAATTGCGATTCCTTCATTTAGAGGATCCCGTCCGACTGAGCCGTGTTGCTTTTTCCGAGGACATGTTTCGCATACAAATAATCGTTATCTAAACGACATCTTTTTCAAAAAGGGACACATCCCCCCCCTGAGAATAATCAGGCCGGTGTGATTGACTATTTCCTCGTAAGAATGTCCTCATCGCGGAATCTCATTAGAGCAAAGAGGCGGAACGTTCATTGTTGTCGGATTGGATAACAAACGCGGTGGCCCAGTAACCGCACTCAACAAAATTCACCCGTTATCCACTTGACGACGGGATTAATTAGTTTCCTCTCGCGACCGCTGGTTGCAGCTGCAATTATCATTTTAAAAATGCACATATTCCCCTTCCCCCCCTGTTACGTAACTGCATCGTTTTCTCTATCGCCGCAGCGACTGTTGACATCTAGCTAGAATTAAGCGAGCGTATTTTTTTTTTTTAATGTCTCTTTGCTCGCGGTAAGTAGAGAAAATACTGCGTTAGAGGAAATTCCGCCTCATGGAAACGTTTTGGGTGTCATGGTGACCGAAAAAGTGGTTCTTGCCTCGCTTTCTTCTATTCTTGTTTTGGCTGAAGCTTTTAATCACTCTCTAATGAAATTAGAGGTCCAGCTTTCGTATAGTTTGGTAAAGAAATAATGTTATTTTCCAACTAAGGCTCAATCTAGTGGGATGTTGATGTAACATATTTATATTTTTCGGTGATATTTGAATTACTTGAAAATAATAGTCAATACATGATCAAAACGTGGTAACGACTTCAGAAATCGCCATTGTTCATTATGGTGACTCATAAAAAATACAATGTTAAAAAAATTCAATATGTATTTTCAGAATTTTCACGATTTCGAAGCGAAACGCATGTGATAAAAATAGAAACCTGTAAAGTTTTCTTTTTTACATTTCCCTATTTTCTGGGACCATTTTTTCTTATTGAATTCCACAATAGAAAAATAGTGTACCAACGAAACGAAAAAATGAGCTTTACGTGTTTTTCTTATGGAGGTTTCGTGGCATCGTCGAGAGATAAATGGAAAATTACACGACGGTGAATTAACAGATGTGAAAAATAGCGACATGACTGGGACTAGAACCCAGGTCATATCGCTATTTTTTCTAACCACTGAACTACCACGCCGCCTATTCCACATTGTTTTGGGAATGCTTACAAGCCCCGGAAAGTGGGAGATCTGGGTTCGTGTCGCAGTCGCTATTTTTCACAATTTTTTACGTTTATCCTTGGGTAACACGATAGTGATTATAACAGTAGATGATGAATATTTTGAGGGAGAGAGAAAGTCCTTAATAAAAATAAGGGACTAATCAAAGCTTAAGAACTCACACGACCATTCTCTAACCTGTAAAATGCGACTAGTCGGGGTTCGAACCCGGGACCTTGGGGTCGGAGTGCGCGGACTCTGCCGGTAAACCTTATCGGTCAGATTTAATCCTGATCAGGACCACTCCCTTATTGACCAGTGTTATAAGCTCGCCGAGTTCAGTGTAGAACCTTATGTAAAAGCGAATGCGAGGAAGGGAAGCTGTTCCGGAGAGCGGAGAGAACAAACGCGTGTTGGTGTTGAAAGAAATAAATAGCGTTGGGAGTGGAGACAATGAGATGAGGAGAGAGATAGTGTGGAAGGGAGGTAAGAATGGATGGGTGAAGGAAGCGTGATACATCGCCCGTCTTCTCCCGGGACCGGAATGCGGCAGGACATTTTACGGGAAAGGAAATTGGAGGAAGGAGAGGGTGTCATCCCCTCACCACTCTATCTTTTTTCCCAAGGCTTTCCAAACCTCCCGACGTAATTCGGCCCTCTTTTTTCTAATCTGCGTCTCGGAGGTAAAAAGTGAACACGAGGTATAAATTTTTTTCCGGTGTCCTCGTTCGAAGGAGGTTTTTCCGCTCGTTTTGCTCTAAATGAAACAGGCATGATGGTTATATTGTCTTTAATCAGTAAGGACCCACGATTTGCCCCTAGTGATGGTGGTGTGGGTCGTCCTACCATGTCTTGATGGATGGGATGATTTTTATTTGTCCCATGGAGTAAGGGGAAATTAGTATTTCTTTCAATGATGTCTCAATCTTGCTCATAACTGTTATGAAACCTAAAATAACGAGGTATGACTGTTGCTAAAATGTGAATTTCATTTGGCATCTCCTTGAATTTTATGACATGTGTTAGACTTAAGGTCATTATTCCGCATTCACGTTGCTTTTTTCCATTGATGGTATTCTAACTCAGGAAATCGAAGCCAAACCACCTTACTCCTCATCTTGTCCAGCAAGTCTCATTCTTGTGGTAGCTACTGGTGGAGCGTTCATACCGGTCTTCGGGCAGCGTTCAGATAGACCTTTTCCTTTCATAGAATTCTGGCTCAAGGGCAAATTACCTCACTCCTCATCATTCCTAGAAAACCTCGTACTGTCTCCAGGACTTTTGATTGTCTAATGTTTAATTAGATAAGTGTGTGCACCCAGCCTTTGAGTTGACTTTCCGTTGGCAAGGGCATATAATAAGAAGATAGGCAGAGGTTTTTAATATTAAAGATGAGGGCTACTCAAATTAGTTCATAACGCGATCCTGTTTCAGATCACCTTACTTTGCTTCTGTTCCCTTCCGTTGTGGCATTTTCTAATACAACGGAAACTAAATTGCCCCCTTACAGTTGAAGTAGTCTGGTTTGCCTACTTTTTATTGCTGCGGTGTTGAATCGTAGTGGAAATGTTTTCGTAGACACTCCTCACAATTACGACACAATTGTTTCCCGGAAGCCTCGTCGTGGGTCGCAACTTCCTTAGTCGGGTCACGTACTTCTCGTAAGAGAACTGTTACAAATGACTTAATAATAATATCCTCTATGGGTCGTTGGCCAGAGTGAAAAATTGGGGCAAACTTCTTCAGAATTATGTGTCATAACGCGGAGAGGACTTCCTATTTGTTGTGTACTTACGTCTTACTGTCTGTATCACAAGCATTGCTGACAAGTGATTCTGGAAGTGGGCGTTATGGCATCCTGGGGGCGAATCGTTGATCCTGGGCGGCGGAAATATACCATGAGGTGCTGTACTCAGGGGCATACATCTTGTGGCTAATTTTTTTAAAACTGTCGATTCCAGACTATGAAGAGACTTAGCTTTCATCAAGATGATGATGATGTATATCCTTGCAGGCTTTTAATTTAACATTTATGATCTTTCTGATTAATTTTTTTGCTAGATTATTGGGTAAGGGCAGAGTGGAGTTAGATTATAAGAGGCCAGACGCTCTAATATCTGATAGAATTAAACACCATTATTGTGTGTGTTGGTTCATTGGGAAATAAATTTTAAAATACTCTGAAGTACATGCCATGAGATAATTAATGGGCTAATTTATGTTAAGATTAAGAGAATATTGACTTGTGAGTTATAATTATCGTTTAAATCAATTACAATAGGAAATGTTCCAAAATACTTATGTATAAAATTGTATGAATTTAGTCAGTTCAATCTTCATTGAGGTCCTCAGATAGGACGTAATGCGCTATATTATGAATTCGTCCTGGTAGGTGTCTTGTATATGAGTTTATGAAAACAAGACTGGAAAGCACTCTCGTAGATCAAAGTTTTTGTAAATTTAAAATTCTGGGTATTTAAGGTATCCATCCACCTCGCCTGGACTTACGCTAGCAAAACAAACTTATGCCAGATGTGTGATCTGCTCGCCTTTACCGGTCTAGCCTATCGATTTTTTTAAGCCCTCGACTCCCATCTCTTTGAAAACTGATTCTTTGTGCCGTCGATTTCCCCGAGATCAAAAAGATGGGCCTTTTTTACGAGTGTCATCTGCAACCGTTTGGAAAATGGAGAGCGATCCCTAACAAAGGCGAATCAGAATCCGTTCAAGATGTTGAGTCGATCGCATCATCAATGCTTTGTTTCGAAGCATAAAGGAACGAACTCTCCGTTATACCTTTGCATTTCCTCCTCTCATCTTCTGTTATGTCAGTATCATTTTTAAATCTTCAATATTCAGAGCTCGTCGCAGCCTTTCAGGATTTTTCAAATAATCATAAGTGATTAATATAGAAGTAGTGATGTATTTATGGAGGTGCCTCGACAGCTAAGGTCATTTTGCACCTTCTCAGTATCCCCGGTATTGGGAACTCTTATTTCTACAACTCAATTTTCCTATCAAAAAGAAAGTATAATTTACTTTTCAGCCATGCAGAGAGTAGATCATATTGAACAATGTTAAAAATAAAATAAATTTTTAAAATTGTTCTTGAGGAAATAAAAAATACAAAATAAAATGAAAAGTTGTTTAAAAGTATCCTCACAGTTTTGGGAAAAGTCTAGTCTTTTTCATAAAAGAAATAACTTAATTCCTCTTCCTTCCTCTTGTTGTGGTCATCAGCAAGAATTTCAATTCCCGTCTCCAAATATTTTCTACATTGGCTGATGTAATTCTGGCTCTTAGTATGTGTTTTATAGTCAGGAGAGAGACTTCTCACATTGAGGAGGTACTCTGGGATTAATGTAATATCTTGGTATTGTTTTAGTACGTTTTGTCAGACTCTCGATACGACTCAGGTTTCGTAATGTTATACTTCGGACTGCTTCGTAATGATCCGAGGATACACGAAAAAATGGTTGCCATATTATTTTCATTCTTATTTCTCTTTTATAAGACTAAAGAAGTGGTACCTACCAACGTCTCACGGACATAAGGCGGAGCGCTTACCCGCGCGTGATTAGCACGCTTTTACCGGTGAGAGAGACGTGCTTATGTGGTCGTTTTTCTTGTCTCTTGTCTGTTGACACGACTTCTCAGCAAGTACCGCAGATAGGAAAAATGTTTTTTTGTTTTACAACTGGTAGGAGACAGCGATAGCCTCAAGCTCTCAAGCACCAAAGGTTTCGCATGTTATAATGCATGCTTGGTTTTAATTCTTTACCTTAATGTCAGTTAAGCGAGTTTTACACGTGCGTAATTTTCCTGACTTTCAATTGCACGTTTTTTTATTTTATCATTTTTCAGTGGCTGAAATATGTTTCATAAATACAAGCTAATGTTTCCTAAAATTGTAATCCGGCGATCGGTGCCTTTCTTTTTCAGAAGTTTTCCAGACAGTGATGCATTAATTTAAGTCAATCATAATTAAATTTCTTAATTATCTAAAAATGTTCGATTATTCTTAAGTTAGTGGTCTTTATGTAATCGTTGTGAAAAATTCCACTGTGATTTTCTTTCTTAAATCTATTAGATAAAGATACTATTCCTGAATTTTAAAAAATCACGAATTTAGATAAACTCTTTGCTCCTTATCCGATACTTATCTTAAATTCATTTCTGCGGCATTATTATACAAATGAGGAAACAGTCTTTGCAAGAATTTGTGTTTGATAAAATTTCTTGAAATGTTGACAAACTATACATTCTACATACTTAAGATGCTTTGTAAAAGTTAGAGAAATGTTCATAATAGTGTCTAGTTTGCAATCTTCGTCGAGTAAAGGTATGATGGCCACCAAATTTTAGTGTTTGACGAGCAACTCTCCTTAGATTATGTAAAAGTGGGAGTATCATGTATTAAACATTTGTGCTCCAGTCAGTCTGCATTCTGAAACAAATGCTCTTCAGAGCTTTCTTACTCGTGCACTGTCCACTCTAAAGTAATCATTTCGTTCTAAATATCAATAAGCTCTTTTATGTACCTTACTCTTTGGTTTTTGAAAGACAACCCTTCCCTCTGCAAATAATTATTTGCTTCTTATTCTTTCTCTAGGTTTATTTTAACTTTCCCCTTCCAATGTATCTGATTTGTCAATCCCCTATCTCAGCCATGCTTATAATTTTGTTTTTTAACTCACTGTGTTCAATAAAACCAATTCCCCACTCGTTCGCTATTCTTTTAAAATTTTTATTCTCCTGATATCCTCTATTCTTTCAGTTCGTGGTACATATGCAGCTTGTCTCTAAAATGCTGCTAAATCTCTTTGTGAATATATTTGTCAAGGTCCTTTGCTTTTAGTATTCCCCGTGACATGAAAGCCTCCTTTGTGTATCCATCCTTGTTTTTAAGTCTTTGGTGCTACTCCTTTCCATATGACAACATTCAGGTTGCTTCATCGGCTCAAGTTTTTCTCGTCGCCTTTATCTTTAGTCATCTGCCTTTGTAGCTTTTTGTCTTTTTGTTACTCTTCGTGCCACTAGTTAACTGAACCAGAAGAGTTGTCTAATATGTGAATTAATTTCATATTACTATCATATACTTTAAGATCTTCACAAGTTCGTTGTGACCTCCAGACGAAAATATTCTAAAATTTCTAATGCAATCGAATAAAAAATAAGAGATCTGAAAGAAAGATTTAACAAGTATAAAAAAATGAATTAAAATACTTTTCTCAATTTATAATGTTTCCAAAAACACGATAATTTATTTCTAAATTTATAACTTAGAAGTTTTAGTTGGTTAGCTAAATCATTTGCGAGCTAGTCTCCCAACACTCAAGTCCAGGTTTCGATTCCAGACTAACCATTTTTTCCTGGTATGGGAGTCGATGCTCGTTATGTGTGTTTGTCCGTTTTAACTATAGAAGCGCAATAGTTATGTATAATATATGACTAACGTTTGGTCCTGTTAACATATCCTGATGCATGAAATATTTTTCATTTGTCTTTTGGCACAGGATAGAGAACAATGTATCTTTCATATACTTTTGTCTCAGTCTTGTTCATGGCCGTGATAATATGAAAGCTATCGAGGTATACACGTAAGTAATGCTTAATAACGACATTGATTAAGGTCTCTCCTTTTTTAATCCTACGAAAAGTGTTACTCGTAGGGTCATTGTACTTCCCTAACGTGGGCTTGTTCCGCATATAGCATTCTATCTCGGTGAGAAAAGCAATGGCAAACTGCCTCACTCCTCATTTTGCCTAGTCGCAAAGCCCTTTGCTTAGCCCCCCTCCAAAGCTTCTCGTAGCTAATGGTGGTGTGAATGAAGTTAAACCAGCCCGAGGGCTGAAGACTGTACAGCAGTAACGCATACGAGTATAATTTGGAGTATTGTTCCCGTTAAGCACACCTATGTTTTCTTATGTATGTTGTCTTGTTTTCTTTGCGTATGTTTGTATATGCGTTTATGTGTATAACGGAAATTGTTTCCGTTGTTTTTTATCTTAATTTCTCTTAATATTTTCCTTGTCATTGGTGTCATCAATTGTCAAGAATTTCTTATATGTTATACGTCATGTGTAATTGACTCGGAGCTGTATCAGACAGCTACGACATATAATTTAAAATGCCTCCCGCCCTCAAAGGACCATCAAATAGAGGAAATTCTCATTGAAGCAAATGTCATCGCTGTGCTCCCACGAAACCTCACGTGCTCTGGAAGAACGAATCGAAAATGCGGAACGCGACGTTGCGTCCACTTATTCACACCCTCTGTCGATAGTTTCCCGTAGGACGCGTCCTCGCACTTGACACCCGACGAGAGTTTCCCCAGCCAAAGGACAGCCTTTTGTTTTTCCTCTAGCCCATCCGTCTCCCTTCTCCTCCTTGGACATACAGCTTCTCTCGCACGCACCGTTCTTAAAAACACGGTGGCAAGTCGGACCGTGAGTGAGAGAGCAGCCCTCGAACGTGACTTCACGGAGCCAATAGCGGCTACAACCCTCGTTTGTCTCGTGAGGAGGTCCGTCGAGGCGTCACCTCCCTTTTTATTGGAGTCGCTAGCATCCCTCTACTGCTCCCACCGTCTTTGTGTTTTGGTTGAGCGTCGTTACAGCGCCGTTTGATGGCTCTTAGGTTTTCTGTTTAGGGAGTTTCCACGTTTTAAAGTGCCGAGTTGCTTTACGAGGAAGCGTAACCATCTTCGTGTTGCGGGTTGCGGTAGGGTGGTTTTGTGCGCTTGTCGTTTTGTTTTGTCATCCCGAATGTAGGGGTGATAACTGAATGCTTATCTTAAATGTTAACGAGGATTAGAATATATTCTTGATCTACGAAAACTATTGGAGTCGATGTCAGAACAAGTATAGTATGTAATTAAATTATTATACATTTACGTTTATATTAGTACCCCGCAAGCTGCCGTATGGCGTGTGGCAGTGGGTGTGAAAACACCAAACCTATTAATAAGCTACATGATTGATATTCGTAATGCTATCAGGAAACAGAGACCAATATTGGCTATCTGTTTTCGCTATAATTTCACGAAATCTACGTCACTATGCTTTGCATTTGTGGCACTTTTATCATTGGCCTGCCTTCTAAATCGGCTTCTAATTACTCTAAACCCTCACGCGTATCTTTAAACTTTTCAATTTTATATATGATGAAAAGTAGTGCTAAGATTGAAGTTTCTAAACTTTTTATTGATTTGAAGTTTCTAAACTCATTGCAGGTCTATTCCTTACTGAAGAGATCACGATTCATCGATGACAACTTATGCGCTCGCACTAATCCTTTCCTTATAATTTTTTAACCTGGACCTTGAAAATATTCTTTTCTCTTAAAAATTTCCTTTGACGAAACACTTCATAAATATTGAAATATTAGTGGAACGACTTAATTATTGTGTAGTTGGAAGTCATTAAAATGAATCTGTGGAGCAAGTAGGTGAAAGAAATCAATGAGTTCAGATTCAATATGCGATATTGAATGCGTATTTGCTATGCTATGAAAGGTTTATCGCATATTGTATTCCAATGAGGTTGTGTATGAAGTAAGAGCGTTCCACGGAGGATAATTGATGAAACGATGTTATATAATTCCAGTAATACTTCTCGTTACTTAATGTTAGGCACAATCAGCTACGCAAAAATTGGCTGACGATAGTTTATACAAATCAATATAAATCTAGTAAGAAACGTCACACAGTTCCGCAGACTAGTGGTTAGAGTCTCAATGACAAGATCGGATCGGATTTTGCGATTTCAGAATTAACAATAAATATGAGAAGATACCTATCTTCTTAAATGTACTAAAAATTGATAGGGACTTAAAAGTCCATCTACTAGAAATTTTATCGCCACATATTGCCAAGAATAACGAAGTATCGAAGGACGAGTAATGATAATTACCACTGTCAGTTGCAATTAGTAATTGAAAGGTTTTACATCGCATTCGTACTAGAGATTTGTAACATATTACGACAAGTTTCCCCGCACAGCCTTCATTGAGGCCTTCCTTTGGACGTGGCCCCACTTGGAACGAGGCCCTTAGCTGATTTCTAATTCGCTCAATTATAAATCCACCTACTTGATTGGGTATGGAACAGTTCACATCACGACTAGCATTTTCTTCATCCGACCAAATCGAGGAAACTCCGAAATGACGCAATTCGGGACGACGCATCTCCGAATCTATATCCTAGCGGACACGTTGGAGGCGTACGAAAAGCGACGTAACTTCCATTTCCGTTATTCCCAAGCGATGGGAGATGAGCGTGAGTGGGATCGCCTCTCTCTCTCTGTGATCTCCCCATCTCAAGGCTCCGTAAGACATGACACATCGCGGAGACCTCTCTCATGTCCTCCTCTACTCGATCGAGTCTCTCTCAAAGCCCTCTCTCCCAAGCTCATCCGCTCCAAGAGTAGTCGTCCTTGAGGAAGAGTTTCCTCCCTTGGCGTGCTTTGCTGGCTCTCGTCTCATTCTCTCTGTCCATTACTCTCTCTTTTTCTCTTCGCCATTTCCCCACCTTCATTTATCATCTGCGCACATGATCAGTTCTTTTCTCTCATTCAACGAGTGTTGATCTTTACTATTTGGTGATGCTTTTTGGGTTGGCGACGCCGATTTCGTTCTCTCCACCTCCGAGTTGTGCGGCAGACGATTTGGTTTGGCAACTGCGGGATATGTGAATGAATGGAGCTCCTGTCCCTCCTTCGCTATCGTCTTTTCTCTTTTCCTCTGCTTCATTCTGCCTTTCCCGTTGTCCATTTTCCCATCCTTCTCCTCGTTAGACACCAACTTTCCGGCAAATTCTGCTGTTTTATTTTCTTTCTTTTTCAATCGATTTTGTCTATTTGAATTAGTTCTTGTTTTTAATATTGACGGCTGTGGCGGTTTTATATAACAGAAGAGTCACCAGTTTTAACCCCGCTCGAATTAAGAAATTACGATTTTATCTACGATATGTTGTGGATTGATCGAAATTCGAGTATCATCTAGCTCTTAGTCAAACTTAATCTGCGCAATCCCTTCTTCTCCTCCCGCTCCATATCTTGATTGTTTAAATTATTTCGCATGATTTTAGATATATGATAGAAAGTGTATTTTTCTCTTTTGACTGAAGTACAGTTAGTTCAGGGGTGTCATTGCAGCTATTTACTGCCAAGTTAAATTCACGCGACCCGCACTTTATGAGGTCATCGTGTTACTAATTCTGACTCTCAATTTTCACAGTTTAGTATTTAACGAAATGTCAAATTTATGAAAAATTTTAGACATGAAATCAATTTGTTTCGTTCCACTTTCGAGGAACAGTAATTAAGAGAGAAAAATATATATGTAATAAATATTCCAAACGAAATATAGAGAGGTAATGATGGACGTATTTATATTTATTGATGTAATTTACTGATTGATTGGCCAAAAATGTGGTAGAGTTTATGATAAATTATACCTAATTTGACGTATTTCTGGCTTTCTGTACTTTCTTGTCGGAAACTAGCAAGCGTTTGACTCCGCGTAGCTTCTCAGTATTTACAGATAATAATGGATTTTCCGTAAAACTGTATTATTTTACTTGGATTGGAAGATTTATTTTTATGAAATTTATATTGTGATGTTAGATTCATCTCATTCATGGAAGTAGAGGATTTATAAATCTTGCATGAGTTTTGAGAAATTATATCTTGCAAAACTAAGAGTGATGTAAATTTTATTAGTTTACGGTTTAAAAAAATTAGTGCTTTTTGCCAATTTAGGTGGAAACATGTCTGTTCATTCAAGCCTTTGAATTTTTCTGATCGTGAGTTTTAAACATTGTAACGTTAAATTATTTTTAGAGATAGTTCTTCCGAAGCATCCTGTCATTACGTATTTAGAGCATGAATTAAAATATATATAAAAATAAGCTGCCTATTCATGCTTGCATTTACAAAAGGAAGCCGCTTATTGTTTCATCTTAGCATTGTGCTGATAATATCCTATGAATCAGCTTTGATATCTATCTCTAGCGATTTACTTTAATTCATTTTCTCACATTTAATTTAGTTTCTAATTCATTGCTTTCTTATCCTCCTATGTAAAAATATTTGCATAATTTCTTCGCATTCTACCCATTCATTGGTAAATCTTGTTTTGGAAAAGTTGGAGTTATTGGTAATAATCGTCTTCATTCCTAGCATGTCTCCTCTATACTTCCCATCGTAATAATTTCTACAAATATCAGTTCTCCTCGTCCATGCTATACCCTAAAATTAAGTTCTAAATTATCACACAGGTAAGATCTCTCAAAACTACCACTCATCTCTTTGAATTGAGGAAGATAGTGGATATAAATGAGAAATTGAGTCCTTGACTTTTAACTTCGTGATTCTTGCAATCTTGATTTTAGCATCTGCAAAACCATACGCTTTTATATAACGCGGAAATAACTGCGTAACACTTGTTTATATGGTAGCCTGTCTTAAATACAGATAAATGTTCAAACTACGTGAATTTCGCATTAAAATTCGCAAAAAAGATTTTAATAAGAAATAAAGTGAATTATTCATTATGTATGTTTCTGAGGGATAGTTAGCCCAACTAGTAAATAGCTAAATAGATGTGGATTGTATGAAACGGTTATTTCATCTGTGCCTCTCCTGTGAATATTGTTGTGCCTTTAGCAGTGATGAGGCTATGCCAAAATGTTTGCTAAGGATGCCAATTCAGATACGATTTTCGATACTTCTCTAAACTAATTCTGACACGATTTCTGATTCCGCCTCCTATAATAATCAATATTCAGTATAATTTGCTACTTTTGGTTAGGGAGGAGCAAATAATCAATAAGCAATGTATATTTATTAATAACACAATTAGTAATTGATATCAATATAACAAAATAGAGTATAAAACCCTTTTTATTAAAACTTTTGTGTAAAAGTTTTAATAATAAACACAAGAATTTGAGTACCTAGCTGTTCATACTTCAGCCCTAAATATCAGAACAACACTTTGAGTTCATTTTTAAATATTACGTAATATGATGAAAAGAATAAGAAACACTTTTACACGTTACCACAGGATAAATTTAATGAAACGACCTAGGTTTCGACGCGTCGCGTCATCGTCAGGTACAAGAAACAGAGAAAATTCACAATATATAGGAACAATGAGGGGAAAGCAAGGGAGTGGGTGGGGGAGGGGGGAGGTGTTGGGTTAGACAGAGTTACAAAAATGAGACAAAGTTTTCACCGTCGAAGAAAGGATAGGGGAAGTGAAGGGGTACAGGTTCTCGTTTATGATCGTTGACGAGGGATTTCCAAGCGTTTTTAGTATTTCTAATTGTTCATAGTGGTTCATCGCTCGCCCTTTGTCCACGAAATGGAGGAATTCCATTTTAAAGGAACTCCCGTGGTCTTCCAGCAAGAGATGCTTCGCCATTTGGGAAGCCCCCGGATTATTTAGACGGAAGGCATTGGCGTGTTCCTTTCTTCGGACCGCAAACGATCTTCCGGACTGCCCAACACCAACCGGACCGTTGGTTGTTGTCCGGGACCGGACAACAACCCCCGGACAGTTGTCGCAGCTAAGGCGGTAGATGCCGCTTCTTTCCTCGGGATTCCGTGGGTCTTTCCCGTTCCTTAGGATATTATTCTTTTCATCATGAATAGCTACCACAAAGTTGAGGCCGAAGTAGTGGATTTTATTACGTAATATATTGAGTGAATTAAAAATTTTTAAAAGGAGATTTTAACAATTATTTGGAACTGAAACAAACAGACGTAATGGAAATGGGAGAATTGAGTGTAAACTTGAAGATTACAATCTTTTATACAAGAATAAGTACAACAAGTTAACATTTTATACCATTTTTAGGCATAATTAAAATTTTACATGTAGATTTTAGCTTCACCGATAGTTCAAATCAATACGTATTTATCCGTTTATCATTAATACAAGAAATAGAAGATCGAGTTTTTAAAAAATTCCGAGTTACAAAAAATTCCAAATAATCGTTTTTGGAATCGGAAGTTAGTTAAAAATTTAGCGATTTTGATGCAGACTCCGTTACCCAGAAATATTCCGTTAAATCGTCCCATCACTAGTTATGAGTGAGTATTCTGTTGTGTCGTGAAGTGAAAACTGTTCCATTTTCGGGATCACTAGCGGGTTCCTCACATTTTATTATCAGCAAGGAATCTGTAATTGTGAACTCTAACGTCGGATTTATCTGCCTCAATATGCCCTTGTTAATTTATTTCACCCGCAGGAGCATACTTTGAAGAAGGTTTTTGGGCCATCATTCGCGGCACTAAGAAAATCCAGCGATGGTACGAACTCGAGGTGCTTTTCAAGGGTTCTGCCGAACTGAGTCATTTGTGTAGCATTCCTTTTCCAAAGGTCCGCGCGCTTTAATTGTCTACGAAATGCTCTAAGGAGGCGGAATTTCCTTTGCTCATAAAAGAGCCTTTATGTATATGGGCCCCTAAAAATCCTACTCAAGATTTTCCTCGTGAGTCTTCGAGAAGCGGAAAGTTATTGCCGTATAAGATTTTCGGCTCGTACTTCGGAGTGAAGTATGTTTGAAGACGATAGGAGCATCTCGGAATGAAAAATTTAAGTGCATTTCCATTCGAATAATGTGCTCGTACAGAAAAAGGAGGCCTTGAGTTTTTCTTCTCCTTTCGGAAACATCATTCCCTTTTCCTCCGGTGAGCTTTGTGACGCGAATCTCTTTGAAAGCTTGGCATCAAGATCTGAAGTATCTGGAACACAAAATTAGCATTTCTCGGAAATTCATTTAGATCGCGCGATAAATATCAATGTGAGCGAATTAATTTTGGTAATTTTTGAAGAGGAATCTAAGTCGAAACTCTTTACGATGGTGAAGTTTTGTATAACGATGCTCGAGCAACTGGATAAAGCATTGCTAATTGCTAAGAGACTGAGTTTATGATTATTGCATATGTATTTCGAGACTTAATCTCAAATGTTTTACCATAAAATTATTCTCTAGTATTAGTAAGCTATTATACTACTTGGATTGCCTTCTATAGCCTCGCCCATAAAGGGTCTGTCTATCTACTATTTCGTATATAAGCACAAGATTAAATTAGATCTTTTTAAATATTCGGATCTGTTCATTTTATATTATTTTCAACATTTCCTACCATCATACCTACTCAAATTAGCAGTCACAGTCTAACTACTGGAGTAAAAGAAAGTTCAATGAAATAAATTTGAAAAATCTTGCAAATAATCGTTCGTAAGATGATTGAATGTCTCTACACCCATATAAAGATTAATTAAGTTATTTGGTTGAATTTATTTGATAAAAATTTTGAAGAATTTCGAGATAGGTACCTTAGGGACAGATAGTAGACTCTGGATTTAAAAGTTTGAATATTGCTTGTTTTCTTTAAATTCTTGGAAAAGTAGGATTCCTACTTAGAAAGTAGGAACAGCAGCTTTATTTGAACCATTTCCTGATGTTTCTTTCATATGATAGAAAAATTTCTGCCGCTTAGTCTCCTTTGTATTAACACCGAATTTTGAGTTAGTAGAAAAAGGACCATCATATATAATTCTTCTCATGCATAAAATTTGATTTTTTGTTATTATTACTGTTAGTTTATTGAAACCGCTACAGATTTACAGTTTTCAAGTGATGCGACATCTCAAGAAGACATTCAGGATGTTTAATTTCTCGATACAAATCTATATCTACATAAATATCCTTTCGACGTGTGGCAGGTGGTCTAAACACAAGCGTTCGATTACGATTAAGCTGTTACAAAATGAAAAGTTACGATGAATGTGAAAGTAAATTCTTATATTATTATTTTGGAATACGGAATAGATGTACACCGATATAATTAAACAGCAATCAGAGGATTCTTTCAGGTTCATTATTTCCCGATATTTTCTGCCCACTACAACTGGAAATATAGACTATGAAATGCGAGCGTAGATTTTTAGGTAATTCTGCGTCCATTCCGAAAGCACTTATATTCACGCTCCACATACTGTCTGTACCATAGTATTTAACCGCACATTTCTACGCACTTTCCCGGTTTTGTAAACTACATCCCCCTCCCATCCCCCACGGATGCCCTTTGAAAAAAAAGATGGGCTCGCAATGCCACGGAATCCACCCCCGCACCCGCCTCTCCCTCCCACGGCGCCTGGCCGTTTGCCGATTTCCGCCCTTTATGCGGGATGCCGTCGGGTGCAGGGGGATGCAGAGAATGACGCTATCGGTGCAATTACCCTCCGGGAGCCGCGCTCAGGTGCAATCGACTGGTGATGGATGCCTCGGGAGCGGAAGATCAAACGCACGCAGCCGCGTTCCAAGCGCAGCCGGGTGCGGGGCTGATATTTGCATGCCGGCGGGCGCGGTCGCGGGGGTTCTTTCATCTGCCTTTCGGAGTGATTATGTCGGATCGCTCGGTGCGTGGAAGTTAGGGTGAATTGATCATGTGAATGGAGGACGGGGCTCTTTTGTTTCGCCGCTGCCAAGGTCAAATTATCCCGCAGATTTTGCCTTTTGATGGAGCATCATTTTGTGATACACACATGGCTCTTCATTGTTAATTATAGGTGCCGCGATGATGCTCTATGTGTGTGCCCATATGCCGTGTGTAGATAACGATGTTGACAACATTTTGAAGATAGGTTAAATCTGTCTTATGGGGGAATACAGTTGTCGAATGGCCTAAAGTTTCAGTGTATATAATTAGAAAAGTGATTAAGGGTCTTATGTGAAGGATATCTTTCAAAAGGTCCTGAATATTAAATGAGCATTTAAATATAACATACTCTCCAAGATTTCTTTCGGACGGTATGAAATCTTTGAGAGTTCTGTATGCGGGTCAATGCTATCTCCAAATGGTCTATGAAAGACTTCTGTCAATTATTCAGCCCGAAGGCCGGTTGGGACCTCATTCCCTCTACAATTATCTACCAAGAGCTAAGAAAGGGAAATGAGGCTTACTAAGCGAGATGAGGAGTGAGGTAGATTGCCCTTGCTTTCCTCCCTGTGCTAGGATTCCACAAGCGGAACAGGTACTCATAAATGAATCACAATGACTCTGAGGGTGACATTTTCTGTAGCATTCCATTAAGCGAAACATTAATTAATACCATTATTCATTATCACTTATACCTTAGAAGATATCATATCATAATAGCCATGAACAACTGAGACGAAAGTGAATGAAAGATGCATTTTTCTCCATCGTATACAAAACGTATCGTAGACAAATAAAAAATATTTCATTCATCAAGATATGGTAGCAAGACCAATGAAAAACGTAGCTAAGCATAAATCCATGTATCCCGTTTTGAAATATTTGAGCTAGAATTCTCTGAACTCCCCAATTCCCCAATTATATACCTTGTGCATATAAATACTTTGTACTTACGTAGGAGATTTCGATGCGATAACTTGACGAGCCTATGATTCTTGTAAGTCATGTTGTTTACATAAGAACTTGGTAATTGGGTAAACCTTTCGCAAAAGTCACTGGAGAGATGTGGAAGGATAATTATTATTTAATTTTTTTTCATAGGCATGGGGAGATCGTTTGCCTCTCTGATTTTTGAAGAAAATAGCCTAAACCTGAAAAATCGTCTTCCATTAAACCTAGCATAAGTTTGCTATGACTTCTCCTCTGTAATTTACTCCTTATGAATTTTGTATCTTTTGGAAGATCCTTATATGCTCATTCATCTTACTCATTTCCATTCTCTTCATTTCGGATGAACAGCCTCAAAAAGTACATTCAAAGGCTTTTTATTCNAAGGCTCTATTCTTAAAAAAATATCATTTGCAGCTCAGTCATTTTAAATCAAGCCATTGACGATCCTACCTTATCCCAATTATTTGTTGGAATGACTTTTAAGGGGTGTCAATGTTGCGCTGATCCTTCTCGGAGCGATCCGTCAACTGTTTGCTTAGATGGTATCCACTTTCTGTTTATAATATGGTTTGCTGTTAATAGTAATTAGAATGATGCATTTTTCATTTCTTTTGAGAATGATGCAACGCCTCGATGTCCCGTTTCCTCGCGTTGTGTATAAACACCATTTGGTGTTTGCGTTACTTCCTTTCGTTTGGGTTCGATTCGTTTGGAGAATCTCCACCACTCGCGGCCGCGGGTTGAAAATCTTTGCGAATTTTACGGACGACATATGAACTCTTTCGCGCGGTATATTAAATCTTTCGCACAGGACGTGAGGGCGACTCCACCCATCACGAATATTTCGAAGGTTGGCAGCCCTGTTGCCGCTACCGTGTGTATCCCGGGTGTCGCTTTGGAGAGGGCGTGCCTGCTAAAGATGGAGAAAGAAACGTCGAGAGGTGAGAGGAAGGCCAAGGAAGCGTGTGCCTAGCGGTACATATTGCCCCAAGTGTCCGATAGTGCCGCTTGCATGCTCACTTTCATCCGCAAGTGTTGACAATTCTGAACTGTTTTTTGTCCCATGCCTGCGAACGTTGTCACGTTTTTGCTTCATGGTCAAGAAAGTTTCCCTATTTTTTTAAATTATCACTTTAATATTTAATCATCTCCACATTCTATTCATCATATATCTTTATTATTCATCGTTATCCCATAATAATACATTGATAATCGTTGAATATCGATGATTGGTAACGAAAGAGATTTGCATATATTTATTCAATGTTTTGTACCTGCAGTAGATAGTTAAGCTGCTACCATTCTGCATTTACTGTAATTATATTAACATCCGCTTCCCGTTTCCTTGCATTAGTAATAGATCGTCAATAGCAGACCGGTTATGGCTATGAACTGTATATTTCAGGTATAATTATTTAAAGCTGGGGTGACGAAAATAAGGCTCGCGGTACCCAAAGCGGCACGGGAGCCAATTTCTTTGGCACGCTGAACGGTTTATCTTTTTTATGTAATGAATATTAATGAATGATTGTTAATGATAATTAAAAATTATTTACGTCTATTGCGATCGTTGACGTAATGAAATAGATAATATCAGCATCTCATTCTATTGTATGGCAGCATATTGGCCAGCAAGTCCTCTATATTTTTCCAATTTGTCACTCTTGCCACAAAAGTTGAGCCATCTTTGATCTAGAGATTAACTGATGGTAAACTTGACAATGGGATTATTGGATTCCTGATGAAGCCTTGAAATAAATTTAAGTGGTTATAGTTTTCCAAAAATTGGCGAAAATCTGCTGTCCGATTTCAGTAAAGGATGTGAATGTTACTTTAATTTCAAAGAAATAGCTATATTTTTAACATGATGCCAATCCTAAAAATGTTGCTTAAAGTGTATAAATCCTGCTTACCTAACGATTTATCGAACGATTTTTATTCAATCCAATCTGTCCTTTAAGAGAAATAGTACTATAAATAGTTATGAGGAAACGGGCTTCAAAAGTCTTAGGAAATTAAAACATTGTGTACCCCATTACAATAATCATTATGAAAGAAATGAGCTTAATATTATCAATTAATAAGTTTAACAGCTAATCGGATTGCCTAAAATCCCTGCTTTCAAATCATTAATTCTCAAGTAAGTTGGAAATAAATAATTATATTTGCACACAAACTGCAGTTGATCATAGGTGCAATGTCTTATAATTCATCGTCAATATGTCTTCTTCTTTATATTGGTTTAAATTATGTGTCATGTTACTCAACAATCATTCCCATTTATATTTTTATTTTGTTATAATAGCCTACTTAAACGTAGAAACATCTCTTTTATAATGATTGTTATGTAAGTTTTCAAATGTGGTATCTTAATTGCTAAATTTAGCGTTAAAGTTGTTATATTTAGCAGCTACAACGTGATCCGCGAGGGATTACCGCGGAGGCAGCGTTGCCAACTTGAAAATGTCGGGACAGCCCTCGCGGACGTGGAGGGTTAATGAAGGAAAATTGCGGAGGCGGAGGTTAAAGGAGGGGGTGGGAGTTGCCAAGGCGCGTGGGCGTTTCGATCTCCAGAGGGAGATATATTGCTTTTTGCTCTCCGAAGTACGCTGCGTATGGAGAAAGTAATCGCGGTTGAATTAATCGATTCCGTGACTTGTACGGATTTACATGTTTTAATGCCGGTGGTTGTCTTGGAAGGAAATGATTTTTCAATCTGGTCGGTTGCCTTTTTTCAGTCGTGACGAAACGGTCGAAACGGGTTTGGTCACGTAGTTTGGTTCTGTCGTACACATGTTATTTAAATAAGTTTCTTCGTGCGAGAGGGCGTATGCTCAAAAGCTACGTATCGGATCATGTTTGAAAAGTGATTACTGAAAGAAGTCGTTTCTGCTAAAAAGAGCTGTCTGCTTTTCTTCGGATACCTCGAATCGAAGGCCGTAATTCTTAATGCAACGAATGGATGGGTTAATGCGAAACTTGGCTTTCGGAAGGAAAAAACACAAATGCTTTGCTACCATACGAGGTATCGAATGCAGTTCAGAAAAGTGATTTAATGGAAATCTCACAAAGAGCAGGAAATGATCATTCGTCTTGCGTAGCCTAATGTGAAACGTTGTTCATCTTTTTGAATTTTCTGTTTATATAACATTAAGGTGACGTCATATTGTTGCTACATAAGAGTTATTTTCAGCTCGTCGATTCTTGAGTTTCCATCTAAAATGTGATTTAAAATTCTTATCGACAAACCCCTGTTTTGGGGTTATTTTAATTCTGCTAGATCTTGCTGAAGAGACGTGCGTCTTTTTTACTCATGCTTTCTCTTTTCTTAGTGACAAATATAGTTTTCATATAGCCCCCGATTCAAAAAGAAACGCGTTGCCATAATACATTATGGTGTAAAAAAAATTCATTTGCATAGAATCTATTTCTTAAACTCAAAAGTTCTTCGGAATATTATCATCCACACGAACAGAATGTCTTTAAAAATTTATGTACATATACGAGAAAAAATAGTAAGCAAAGGAAGCTCTTTGGATGTGGGATTGATACGAATTCTCTTTTACTAATGCATCGCATCCATGAAACTTATTTTTAGTAAGATGCGTTATTACTTTCGAAGGATTATGAATCAGCGAAATGATGTAATAATTTAAAATATTTCTGGCTATCCATATTTCAATTTTTCCCGTTTCTCTCTCTCCTATAGATAACTAATAAGGCTCTTATCTCCTACAAAAAGTGATTTCTTGTTGGTTTCCTACAAGATTTCTTGTTGGTACAAGAAATTTATCACATCTTCTGCCTACGTCAGTTTGCGCTCTTTAACTTTGGAGCCTAATAGTTAAGGTACGACTAAAGTAAACTTCCTTGTAATATTTTTATGTCTTATTTATCGATATAATTGGATGTCGGATTGATACGAAGTCTCTTTACTAATGCATCGCATCATTGAAATTTTATTTTTAGTGAGATTCATTATTACTTTCGAAGGATTATGAATCAACGAATAGATGTAATAATTTAAAATATTGATATCTATTCATATTTCAATTCTTCCCGTTTATCTCTCTCCATAAAAAACTAATTAGGCTCGTATCTCCTACGTTGGAACTAGGAACTTATTACATCTTCGGCCCGCTTCAGTTTTTGCTCTTATAGGAGCATAATAGTTGAGGTACGACTTAAGTAAACTTCCTTGTGCATGTTTACCATGATTTGGCTTACGTAGTAGTTCTCCTCTTTTGTGGAACGTTCAAAATAATATTGTGATTTAAAACACGCAATGCCGCGTTCGTAAATCAAAAGGAATCCCAAATATCAGAAGTGCGGGAGCCATCGCTTCCTGTTTTATCTTCCCCTGAATCCTTCACGTTGTTTACCCTCGTGGAAGAGGAGTGGGAACAAGTGTTGCCGCGGAGCTTACACCCCTTTGAGAAACAGTGAGGATCCCTTGTTACGCCAAATTATCAGACACGAATCGATTACAGAAGTTGTGATCTACGGCTTCCGCATTGCCATTTTTCGTCCTTTAGCGTTTTTCTCGACCTTTGCCGCGAGTTTCGGCAGTTAGAATTTCCAAAAATAGCGGGATTATCGAAAGGCTCCGGAATCAGCCTTTTCCTTTCGTTCGCTGTACGCTCTTTGTTTGCAAATGACGGGTCAAGGGTAGGGAGAGGTCTTTATATCTCGAGGCAGCTTTCAGTTGCGTCCTAACGAGATTTTCACCTTCCTGAGCCGTTTCCAGAACGAACGAGCTATATGTGGGACGAATCCGCGTACGCTTTTACGTTAACCTTCGGGCTAGTGTGTCAGTTGCCAGTGTTTAGCAGTTGAGCAATAGGAAGGAGCGGAAGTTGTGCCGCTCGAAAGCAATTTGGGCCGAAAGGGACCCATAGCTGCAGTGTGGAAATAACATATAAATAGTTCGGGTGTGCGGGGAGTATTTCTTCGCGGGATGCGTGATTATTTGTTCGGGTGGTTCAGTCCCAGTGCCTGATGGTGTCCGGGTTGTTCTAGGTTATTCTGTTTGCTTTATTTTATCGGAAGAATCGGCCTTGATTTCTTTTCCCGTAGGTTTTCCGTCGTCGTTTTAGGTAGATTTGATCCGTGCATTTCTGTAGAGGGTTTCAGAATTTGTGTTTATACGCGGATATGTTTTTAGTGGTTTTTTTAATCGGACTCAAGATCTTGAACTTGTTCTCAATCTGGTTTTGTAGCCTTGTTTAAAACAGTACTAGTAAAATGAGTGCGTTTGGCGGCGATTTTGATCTTGAATAATATTTATTTTGTTCTGGTATTTATGTTTGATCAGATTTCTGGAGTACATTTTCGGTTATTAAAAATGTAGATCATAAATGGAAGCGTCGTATCTGCCGTGAAGAAAAAAAGATTTTTTTATCTAATGAGGGACTGTTAAATATCTTGTGACAGAGCAGATTCCAAATTATTAGCGTATTTATCGGCGATTGCAAGAGCCTTTTACATTGGATTGCTTTGTATTTGCCAGCGGAATCGGTTCCTGAGAATACCAAATTAGTCTACCTCTTTGAACCAAGTTTAGAATAGTTTGAGATTTACTCCTGACTAGAACTAAAAGAAATAATCGCCGAAAAAATAAGTTAGTATTTATATTTAATATTTTCATCTTAGCAACTATACCTTATTCGACATTCTCTTGTTTCTCGATTGACAGTTATAAGTAAATAATCGTTATAAATGTATTAACAGTTTTACTTTTACATCTCATATTTTCTTTTATTTCCTTCCCCAAAGTTAATATTTTTTCCCCTTGAGATCGGCGGATCCAAAGATGGGTTATCGCCCCCCTTATCGACTTGGTAATTGTAAAGTGTGACGAGGCTTGAATTGAAATGTGATTATAAAGTGTTTCTATGATCACTATTTGCCTAATAATAATAATAACTCGTCTTTATTTATGGGCGAGATTGAGACTAATTAGTCTCTTCTTACATCTAACCCTTCTGCTTACTGCATTTATCACGACGAAAAGCCATATTAAAAATCTATTGTAGGTGATTTCATAAGGAAATAGTCCTATATCGGCTGATTTCTAAATCCGCCATTGACTCATGACCACATCGATAAATTCTGAAACTTGTAATATTGAAGGATTTATCGATGACTTACCACATTTTAATTTAAGCCATAACCCACTAAAAATGTAAAAACTAAAAGAAAGCGAAACCTTGCACCAAATCTCAACTCTGGGAAATCCCATACTTAAGTAGAAGTAGGAAAGGGAAAAGTTCAGTTAAATGAAATTATAACAGCTATTTTTCGCGTGACTGGTTTTGAATCACAAGTTCCTCAGCAAATTACACGATTTCTTCTTATTCTCAGAAGGAAGAAATTATAAATTATGGGAGAAAAGAAACTTCATGAATACTAGTTACCTCTATTTCAACCCATGACTCTCTTATTAGTCTTGTTTTCCCACTAGGTCAGTTTCAACGTAATTACCTCTGTTATTCACTGTCAAGGAAACATGACACCAGCATTAAATGACATGAGTGCTCTACCTCTCGGTGGGTTTATTTGCGATAAAAATCCCTAAATAACGCCCTTTCGCTCACTTTAGTTAGCCAACCTATCACTGTATATCGTGCATCACGTTTTTTTCTCGTCTTTGCCCTTACATTAGACGGTCAGATACTCTCTTTAGCAATACACTCCCTCTCGATGTTTAAATGTTTTAAAATTCTTATTCTGAAATAGCTTTGCCTGTTTTATTGATACTTCCGGATACTGATTCTATGAAGATAATGATACTCAAAAGTAATGTGAACTGTTAACTCATAATGACCATTCACTACGTCAGTATACGGAATATGCATACTTAATCGTTACTGATGTTTTGTGACCAATCTAAGCTGGGGAACGAAGTAATAACACAATGATTTCTCATAGTCTTAAATAAAAATTTTTACCTGCAAATCAGGAAATATATGGTTTTGGTATTTAATTTTGAGGGGCGGCAAATTATGTTTGCACCCGGGCAGCTGATAGGCTGGGCGCGGCTTTGGTGTAGAGTATAATACCCAAGGGTGTTTCCCACTTTTCATGCCACGGCAACCCCTGTCATCTATAAAGATATCCCTGAATGCCCAAATCCGAATCATAATGATCGAAATAAAAACAGCAATCTTATAATCATTCAACACATTCGCATAATGGCTATTTCCGATATCTTTCTCGTTATCTCCAGTGTTCCAGTATCAGTGAATGAAAAGTGACTGAAAAGAGAGAATGATGATTGGCAAGATTCTATCATGAAATTGACTGCTGCATATATAACCTGTGAAATCCATCGCTTTCGTGTACTAACTGTTTCCATACTACTTGTACTTGTTTTTCAATATCAGTAACTTGCTCTTTCTTCTAAAACTCTTCTGTAGAGATATCTCGCGATGCTTCATTCTAAACTTTAATAAAACAAACTATAAATCATCATTGCATCAAAGCAACCATCGTTTGTTTTATTTGAGTAATTTATTATGTTACTGATATACTTATTCTAATGTAACCCTTTCCTCCTCCACCATCTCCAGCAATTACTCATATGCCTGCCTATCGGCCCAACTTTGTTTTTATACTCTACGTCTCGCACATGTGGGGTCACTTCACTCATGTATCGACGACTATCAATCTTTCAACGTCCTTCTATCTCACTTCTACCACTTCTAACCACTACACCAACTTATTCCATAATGGGTTTTAATGGCTGAAAATACTGTATATACGTATATATACGGTATGATAAAAAAGCGGAATTTTTAAATTTCCCGGGCTGTATAGTTCCAATTGTCAAAATTTCATTTCTGTGTATTGGTACACATGTCCCTAACGTACATTGTTAAGGAAGCCATTTTGAAAGCTTAGTCTATTGTCACCAGTCGTAATTTATTACTAATAAACTAAGGCCCATTTACGCATACGAACCCCGTTTCACTATTGCTACATTTCACCTCCTCTACCATAAAAAAATATTTCGTTCAAATCGGCTGAGTATATATAATGGTCTTTCCTTGTTTAAGTCCGCTTTCACACCTCTGAATATGAAGTTACCCTATTAGAGGCAGCATCTACACTCGTCGGGAAGTAATTGAAAATCGATCTCTTTTCTTCCTGCTGTACCTAATTGAGGGTAAGTACTTCAAGATTTCTCTCGGAAGATGTTAAATGTATATTTCAGATGTTTCATCTTTTTCCACACCCCGATAATCACCGAACCGTAACCCCTCCGTCATTTCCTTCTCCTAATCGCCTTTTGATATTTGCCGATACTCATCTCCGTCTCGTTATCGGTCGATTCATCTCCCTACCGACGCCGCCTCGCGAAAGATTTCATATCTTTATTTCTCCTCCAAGAAAACGTTTGTCATGCCCGCCTCATAACGCAATCCCGTCCAATCTTCCTATTTACCGGAGTTTCTTGAATGAATCCGCCTCGCTTTCCATTGAGGGGACTCATGGCGAGGGCGTATGCAACGCTAAATCTCGACGAATGGAAAACGCCTACGACGGAATAAAAAGGATCCCCTTAACCCACTCTCTCGCTCCGTTTATCATGTCTCCATCTTTTCTCATAAAGAGGACCGAGTTTTCTCTGCATCGGAGCGAACGAACTCGTTTTGTAGTAGCCGCTGAAGCAGCGTTGCGTAAGCGTAGGCTGGATTTCTGAGCGAATGCACTCCGCGAAAAGGGGAAACAAACCGCTCTTTCCATTTGCACTCCGATGACTCTCGTATGTCGAGCATTGTACCCTCGTTCTCCCTTTCCTTACTCTCTCTCTCCTCTTTTGGAAGCTTCTCCTAGAGAACGAACGATTTAAATCGAGTGTGCACTGATCACGGTGGTAAGGAAAATAGTAGCATCTTGGAAGGATTTAGTTTCCTTCGACTGAGGATTCTACGAGTTCGATCTACTTGCGTGGATTTTAATTTTGATAAATAAAAAAGATGTTACTATTAAATGCTGCCTGCCTATACTACCATCAGGGGCGGATTAACTTATCGGAGGCCCTTGGCGCAAATATCACATAGAGCCCTCTACTAGGAATAATGAGTAAATATTTTTTCATGAAATACCCAAATATACATCCCACATGTCTCTGTCGCTTCACTTCGGAAAGAATAAAAACGCGTTTTGAATTGCAGTACATTTTCATAATTTCTACTAAACTTTTTGCGTGGAAATGATGTTATGTAAGCAAAGGCTTAGCCAGGATTTGCACATGGAAAGGGTTTTACAAACATAGAGTAAACACGACGTTACCTACAATCCAGAGCAGGAGTAGTTCCTCCCAAAATCCAATGAAAGTAGAAACTGATTTATTTTCACATGTATGTATACCCTGCGAATCTCCGGCGGTGTTTGAATGACATAATTGCGAGAAGCCATCCTCTCGCATGCTTTCGTTTATTGTTGGCTCTTTTCTCAGTGGGGGGGCTAAACCACCCATTGATTACCTCTCCGTATGTATGTAATACTTTTTTTAAATCATCGTGAGTTAACTGTCCGAAGATTGTTTTCTTTTCCACTCTTCAGACCCTCTGATTCCCAGCTAATTCCCTTATTCTCTTATTTTTCCAACCGAGCTAGTAAGACAATTGAGTTCCTCCTATTATCGATGTGTTAGAGAGATCTCTCTCCACGCTTTGGAAAAAACATTCTCTTTTAAAAATGAATTTATTCATCATTAACAAGCTACAGTAATCATCACTGGACAGCAGAATAATTTGTAATGCTGTATCTAAGCTATGTAACATTAAATCGAACCTCTTTTAGAATTAAAAGCGTACTAAAGGAAGACTAAAGAACTCCTTATGAAATTACTTTATTGCCATGTTTCTTTCATGTCATATAAAAACTGATGAATGGCTCGATTTGCCTTTTATCGTGGGTAGCTGATTCATATCTGTTAGCGATCTGCATTTCAACCTTGCATTTAATAGGACATATTTATCGATTTGAAGTCATTTATTTCATTTGAGCTCACAATTATCGCAGAGAATAAATTTCGAGATTTAGCAACAAAAGTCGACTTTCTTTAAGGATTAATACTCTGTTGTATATATGTAAGTAGATCAGCAGTTGCATTCTTCGCTGCTTCCGTGGTTGATCATTTTGGTAGGTGTGTGGAGGATGAAATCCCGCGTGTATGAAAATTTTGCTTTTGTAACCTCTTCTTGTAAGACTGAAGTGGTACAACTGTACAGTTTTTCCGCCCCCCACTTGATCTTCCCTCCTCCCCCGCCCCTATTTTCCATCCTCCCTGGGCCTGCTCTTCTTGCCCTTTCACTGCCAACTTCACACGCTCTCACTTTCGACCCACTACTCCAGCGTCACAATTCTTCACTTTTCTCACCCCTTCACTTCTCATCCTTGCCTAACCTACAACTGCTTTCCGAACAGTCCCTCAACAGTCAAATCGTTACTCTCATTTTCAAAGAATAAATTATCGAACTTCGGGCATAAATGCTTGTGATGATTCGTATCATTGCGGTTGGTATTGAGTGGTGTAATTGGAATTGAATTATAGACGAATTATCAACTAACATTGTGCATATGTCTGCACAGTTATCTCGAACCACGGAGGATTCCGCGATAGCAATAAACAAAAGAAAAAGGTCCATCACTCGGTGTTTATACTCTTTTGCCAATCTCCGGTAGGTGGCTTGCCGGGCATCTATGTAGTTGCAGATCAGAGATAGTTCGTCGCTGCTTACCTCACTGTGCCGAAATGCTGTGAGGTGCAAATGCCCACAATTACCTCATCAGTAATATTTTATGTAGCATTCATTAAGAAGTGGCCAGGATGAATGTAATTATGCAGCATCACTAATGCCTCAGTACCATTCATAATAACACTATAAAACTATGAAGAAAGTAAACGAAAGAGACTTCCCTCTACCTTACAGATATAGAATAGGTATTCTATGCAGAGAAGCCAATGTATTTTAATACGTATGGTTTTGCTGTAGTCTCTTATACATATATTTTATTACCTGTTGTTGATCAGCGAGATTAGTAATAGCGGTATTGTTAGAAGTGCTTCGACAAGTAAGGTCATTTCGCTCATGTGGTCTCCCACCAAGAATTGAACCATTCGCTTCCACCAAAAGTGAGCGCGTTGCCCACTTTGCTATCCAGGAACTAAGAATAGTTTTATTTGCGATATTTTATTCATGAGAATTTCCTATCGATATTTATAATATATTTATTTATGTTTATTTAACTGGATACTTTCGTTATATACGCGTACACAATTCAGTACTGCGCTTATTGAATATTTCATGTCGGAAGGAATTATAAAAATGTAATATATTTCTGATATTTCCTAAGTAAGGTGTAAGGTTATATGTATAACTTTTTTGACCAATCCGTGCAAATTGTACTTTGCCTATGGAAAATAAACTATACTATTATGGAGCGAGGGAAATAAATATCACTGTTAGTGTCTGAACGAGCACTGGAAAAGTTTTTGTTCGCGAAGCTTCCTTTCCGTTCACTATTCTCGCAGATAAATCTTTTGAGAGTTTCATAGGGAGGCACATCTTTAGATCGTTTTGAGATCTTGGTCCATCGCTTCGCCGGCTTCAGATGCAGACGCTGTCTCATTCATCCTCAGTTTCAGTTGTTTATCGAGAATTGTCTAAATGCCTTTCTCCAGGGGAAAGAATTCAGTGAATCCATCGGTTTGAGACGACATTAGCGCCTTCTCGTTTGCCTTCATAACTATATATATAGGTCGTTTGATTTGTAGCGATGTAGAACGCAACCCAAACTCGCCCTACCTTGAGCCCCAGAGGGAATTCGAACCCATGTCCCCTTAATCAACATGCAGGCTGGTCAGCCGCGTTGCCAAACACGGAGAGCTGCTTCTTGGATCTATCTATTCACCCAATCTCATCTTCGAAAGTATCTAAATCGGTGTATGCACCCTGTAAGCCGCCTTTTAAGTGTGGCAGAGGGTGCATACACATCATTTCATCATATAAAAAATAGTAAAAAATTGCAGTCTTCTTTGATGAAAGACGCCATTTTGAATAGCCGTAAATGGGAAGGTGTTTATATCATAATTTTCACTTACTGACAGGCCTGGTGTGATACGATTACGGTTTGAATCCATTTCCTCTGTTATACTTAGAAGAAAGCAAAAACTCGATTCATATCAATATCGCAGAAGGGAAAGTCTGTAAATTATTCGGCCCGGATGGTGATTTGAATCTCATTCCCACCGCCGTTAACCATAAGAAGCTGGATAGTGGTAATGAGGCTTATTAGACAAGATGAGGAGTGAGGTAGTTTCTCTTACTTTCGTCTCTGAGCCTGAATGCTATAAACGGATAAAATCCAAGTAAATGCAGCACGATTATCCAATGAATAACACTTTTCATAGCCTTCAATAAGGAGAGACTAAGGAAAGGCCATAATTCAGCAACATTCATACCGCGGTAGCTTTCGTATTATCCCAACTCAATAGTGAGACGAAGGTTTCCGGGAGCTTCAATTTTCTCTATACCAAAGACAGGAAAGAACAGGTTTCAAAACTAACTACTAACACGCATTTGGTCCAATTTTGACCTTAAGAAACTCCATATGAAGATTGATCTGTAGTAACAACCCTGGGTCTTGTTTCATACTTCGTAATATTTTTATCAGATTGTTTTTTAGCCTTTTTAATTCATTTAGATGTTTCGAGGTCGTATTAAAAATCCACGAACTTTATTTTGCTTTGATGTTCGGATTGAGCGACAATTATTCTATTCACCCCAATACCCAGTTCCACATGGGCCATTTATTCAGCAGCCCTCTCAAGTAACTTCTTTCAGTAGACAGAAGCCGGCTTTCATTCCACCCGCTCTTAATTCATTCACGCACAAGCGATAAAACCGAACTTCCCTTCCGAGATTCGCTCATTCGTTCCTTCTCCCTTCCTTTCATCTCCTCAGTTTTTTTATCTTTCCCGACTGCACCCGCGCTCACAACCACTCTCGGAAATGCACCGATACGGGACGAGAGAAAGTGGTCCGCAGCGTGCACGGATAAGGGCTGGATTTGGGAGAGATTGTTGCGGATGTTCTTGTCGACCGCCCGTAAACAAGCTGCCGTTCACGGGGATGAAAACGGGGATGAAAGGGAGCACAAAAGGAGGAGCGCAAAAAGAATTCGCGAGTTCTTCCACAGGTTGCGAAACGCGCGCCCTTTTGAATGGATATTGCGGTCGGGCCGAATCTCTTTCAAGTCGGAGAGGCCATTCATGAAAAGAGGGATGTCTTATGCACCTGCGAATGCGTGTGTGCTTGCGTGAGTGGCTGTGGAATCACGGGAGGTTGTTGCTCGGGTGTGCCCTCCTGCGGTTTCGCTGCTCGCTCCGTGATTCCATGCACCAGCTCTCCGCCTCTTTTCTTTTCCATCTTGTTCGGTGCTCATCTCTCGAACCGCACGGATGTTTTGGTTGCGCTCCATGCAAGTTGCTCCTGTGCTTCGACGGCTAGCGGTACACGTCGGCTTAATAAGGCTAACCCTTGTTTTTGGAGCTCGAGAGCTTTGGCGAGGCGAAATATAGCTTCTTATGCTGACGCAATTGGGTGTTCAGGCGTAGTCAATTTTGTAGTGTACTCCATTCACTGTATTAAATTTAAAAAATACCCTTTCTTAAGAATTTTCAATTGACTCCAAAAATGTCCTTTTCGGGGTTTTATATCGATTCTAAAATTTTCTGTGCTGAATGATTAAAAGGAGAGCATTGCCTCTACTGTAAATGGCACCTAGAAAGCAGTATATGAACGCGGAAAATCATACATTGCTAACTCTAGGTAATATTGTAAGAAGATAATGAGCCATTTGGGTATAATATATAAATCCCTTTTGGGAATATAATAGATCCCTTTTTGGTACGTACGTAATGTTTTTAAGATTAACAAAGAATTACCTCTGTTACATTTGATGAGAATACGAACCGGAAAACCGAACAGAAAAATTTCGGTTCAGGTTTAATGATTTGGTTTTTACTCCGGCAAAAATAACAGTTTTTTAGGTTTCTGTTTTCGGTTCGATTCCGCTTTGATACCCTGGTTATGAAGACGCTGCTAAATCTACATCTTAAATATTTAGTTTCTACAATATGGCCCGCATCCTTTTGTGTCTCAATTCCATACCCGCCTTTATGGAATTGGTTTTCGAAACATGCACCCTCGTCAGTCATACCTGCGGAGGTATACTTTATATGGTTGTAAATACGGAAGGCAGGTCGGGACAGGTTTGGATGCGAATAAATGGAAGAACCTTGAAAGATCGTGAATAGCTTCGGAGATTACCTTTCGGAGGATAAAACGGTCTGTTTCAGGTACCCGTGCATCCCAACAATGTAGCATGCATGTCGGCATGTTTCGGCATCTCATCGAACGTCTTTTGACGGATCACTATTCGCCGACGCAGAATGTCCACAGAGTGTCCTTTTCGGCACGCGATTCAGAGTTTAATGAGACGCGATTAAAAAGAGATGCAAATATCGCTACCTTTTTTTTTGAAAGGTTGTTTAGCGATTTGCGGGGAATATTGTTACAAAGGGAGCTTAAGCGAGATTAAAGAGTGGAGATGAACGTGAGAAGTAGTATCTTAAATGGTACTGTCGTCGCTTCGGTCCCGAACAAGGTGTTTAGGAGTAAACGGTTTGTTTTAGGATCTTCCCCGCTGGCTAGCTTTATTCGCGATATTATTCACGGTGGATATCTGGACGATACTCAAGTCCTCATGTGGATTTATGGGATGAACCGCGTGCACTCTTCTGGCCACCTATCGGTTTGTGGTAAAATTTCCATTCATCTCTCCATCCTAGTATATTAGTGCTGAATATTGTTCCTGGTATAAAAGGAAATTTTGATTCTTCTGCTTTTGGCATCCTATTCTTTGATTCCTTTCGCAGTATCTGATTGGTCAGGATAACAGAGTCGAGGCGTTATTTCTACTTCTTTTGAGAGCGCATTATCTCTAAATTCATTCACTCTGGAAGTTTTAACGAAGTTCCACCCGTCTTCCTTCTTACAGTACCCAATATATCTCTGAAGGTATCATGCTGACGTAAATGTACGTTTTTCACTAAATAATTCACGTATGAAATTCCTGTATGTTGGATAATGTTTCTCAATTCCATGAAGAAGGGATCATATCTCATCCTAGTTCTGAGTGAGAACGGTTGTTGTTTGTGATTATACTATATTTTCTTATCTTTCGACATTGTCCGCTAATGTTCTCTTTGTTTTTTGATTCTTTTTCACATGCCTTAACAAATATCATTGCATTGATAGGTATATCACTGACAACAGTTAGTGTCGCTGATACTCTTGGACCCGTGGCTGGGTTTGTGGGACTAGGATGTCTTTTTAAATTAATTGTTGATAATCTTGTAGAGACCGAGTCGACAACAACACGTTTTTAATGAGTCAATCTCCAGCTATATTTACTGAAATACTCCAGCTATGTTACTGAGAAAGGTGAGACAAATCATTCGCAAAGACTACAGCCAGAATCGTCTTTGTCATGAGCTCGGAAACTGGGAATACGAAGAGAAATTGTGTGACTTCCTACTAAGGTTTACGAATTAGATTTGCTAGTTCATTCGTGACATTTGATAAACTGTGACCACAGGAATTTCATGCGAGAGTTCTGAGCTTTGATGTCGATGATTTTATGGCAACTTTTAAAATCTATCACTGAATTTCTCAGGCAAAAGTTCCTGGAAAATGCAGAAGGTGGGGTTGGGAAATATCGAATCGAATTTCTGGGTACGATAATCTGCTTTGTAAGATTCACACCGGTTTAAATTACGGAATTGTTGAAGATGCGATCGATGGAATGCAAGAGAATAAGGAAGCCCTTCTTTGATGAATGGTAGAGAAAGACAAAGCTTCACTTGACCTTATGTCTGCGGAAAGAGCAGGAAAATATGAAAAGCGTGATTCACAATCGCCTGCATGTAAAATGCATCGGCAAATATAACCAGTGCTATTTATTCTGGCTTAATCTTTGTTTTACCTAATTTACTCTTTCTACTCCAAAAGAGTAATTCTTTCTATACAATTTCTTTGGAGGAATCAGAGTAAGAAGCCTTGTCCATATGTTCTTCATAAACATATAAATTATTGTTGCTCGTAAGAAAATAAAAAGCTAGAGCAATTGCCACAGATGCCTTGAGAACTTCTTGCCAATTCTTACGCCTGTTGCATTTATTGGCGGCTTTCATGTTTATGATTACAAGTCTTATCCGGTCTCTCTTTAATGCCGAACTTCCTTTCGATACTTTGAATGTCCGTGCGGGAACTACGAGGTTCATTTCCATAACCAGTATTTGATTACGCCAGTTTCCCTGCCGGGGTGCTTCCTCTCCAGTCGTAATTCATTGCCACACATCTTCTTTCTCGTGTCTTTTGTGACTTAAATTAGCTGGATGAATTTTTTCTGCATCCGCGGATTTCGAAGAAAAAAAATCTTCTCAGGGCTGTTAAAATAGCAGACGAATTTCATTCTTGAAACCACCAAGAGTTAACAGTTTTACAAATCATCTTATAATCCAAGTTTAACCCTTCCTTTGCTCTATAATGGAAGTTGAATAAATAGAAAGATCAGGACTTCGTATTTTCCACAGCGAATACGAAGTCCTGATCTTTTTATTTAGTCATGGCTATCCACCAGGTGTCGTCCAATCACGTCGATTATATGGAAGTTGAAGTATGCTCTGTCATTTGTAACGGAGTGGTATGCTTACTTTCTCTTTTCGGAATAATCATATTCACTTCCTCACGAAAACGTTGGTGAAGAACAGATTGCATATTTGTGGAAACTGAGAACTTTTCTCGTCCCTGTACACCAAGTAGCTAAATACTTAAGGTTCATTTTGGTATTCAAATTTATTCCTACTCTCAGCATGGTATATCTTCTTCATCATTTGTAATAGTTGAGATTTCGTCCAAAAGAAGCTTTTTTACGCGGCTTAAATCTGCATGCACAAGATTTTACTGTAGACAGGTTTGCTGGAGACTTCAACAGGTGTATAGGTTTCAAGGATTCGGAGAAAAATGCCGTATACGAGATCTTCTATAGTGACGCAATGACAGTTACATTTAAGCTATTGGATCACACATGGAAGTCGAGGGAAACAAAAAGGAATCGTTACGAATGAGCAGCCTCATTGAGTGCCTTGGAAGGTCTTTCCTGCATGTCTCAACCGTTTCTCTTGACGCAAATCATTCTTTTTAGCGCGCTATTTCAAATTTATACAGAAGTAGGTCTCTGGTTGTAATGTCCAATAAAATTCATAAAAATGACGTGGTAATAGCTCGTAATGAACGATTCAATCGACTCATAACCTGATGGTGTAGAGCAGAGCCGCGCCCTCCTATGGGTGCAAGGGGTGCATCTCACCGGGGCGGCGGCATGTAAAGGGCGGTAACAGAAGTGTCGGCAACCATTATTATTATTACAAGAACAGTATGTGTTGTTTACTCTGTGATACACACGAATTATCTAAGAAAGATTATGATGTGAAATTTAAGATTGGCAATCATTTAGAGAAAAGAATTATGGATAAATACGGTTAAGAAAGGAATATTTGTTCAGTGAATTTAATCTAAGAATTGGAATAAATAAAAAGTATCATAGCAACAAGAATAAACTCTCTTGAGGTTTTGAAATATATATTTACCATATTTTCTTATTCTCAAATAGCTTTGCCTGTTTTATTGATACTTCCGGATACTGATTCTATGAAGATAAATAAAAAGTATCATAGCAACAAGAATAAACTCTCTTGAGGTTTTGAAATATAGATTTACCATATTTTCTTATTCTCAAATAGCTTTGCCTGTTTTATTGATACTTCCGGATACTGATTCTATGAAGATAATGATACTCAAAAGTAATGTGAACTGTTAACTCATAATGACCATTCACTACGTCAGTATACGGAATATGCATACTTAATCGTTACTGATGTTTTGTGACCAATCTAAGCTGGGGAACGAAGTAATAACACAATGATTTCTCATAGTCTTAAATAAAAATTTTTACCTGCAAATCAGGAAATATATGGTTTTGGTATTTAATTTTGAGGGGCGGCAAATTATGTTTGCACCCGGGCAGCTGATAGGCTGGGCGCCGCTTTGGTGTAGAGTATAATACCCAAGGGTATTTCCCACTTTTCATGCCACGGCAACTCCTGTCATCTATAAAGATATCCCTGAATGCCCAAATCCGAATCATAATGATCGAAATAAAAACAGCAATCTTATAATCATTCAACACATTCGCATAATGGCTATTTCCGATATCTTTCTCGTTATCTCCAGTGTTCCAGTATCAGTGAATGAAAAGTGACTGAAAAGAGAGAATGATGATTGGCAAAGATTCTATCATGAAATTGACTGCTGCATATATAACCTGTGAAATCCATCGCTTTCGTGTACTAACTGTTTCCATCTCTTTCCTTTCACATTGTGATTGCTCATTACTTTCCTTATTTTTTCACAGTTACTAACGAAATTCTCCTTTTTTCAGGTAAGTCCTGGGAAACCAGTTCTGATTTCATTACGAACCTTTTACCTGCAAGGAAACTTCCATCCAATCCCAGAGTGAGTATAAGATAGCCATAAGATTATGAAATGATTTGAGGGAAATAATACCTTCTGTTCGAAATTTCTTTCGTATAATTCATATACCTTTCGTCTTCTTTAGAATTTTATTCGCATCTTGATGAAAAATGCAGATGCCTCTTGTTAAGTTCGTCTTTTCAATTCCATGGTGTATCGTTGCTCTTTCTGTTTTTGTTGGACGTTGGGATAAATGTTATTATATGTTATCGATTCAATTTCTGCTGTTGAGAACGGAAGTATAAATTTGTAGAATTTCCATTCCTCTTGATTTCGCTTGGTTACTCTCTGTAAGCCGGAAACTTTAGATAAGAATCGTCATTGCTTCTGTTTTATGTTTTGTCGATGATAGCACGAATTATAAACCTTAATTTAATCGGGATCAGTGGGATTTATCAAAGTAATTGGCATTGTTTGTTCTTTTCATTATTTGGTTCATGATTTTTTTGTTTTTATTTCTTACTGTCACAATAAACATCACATGATTACTATATTTGCCGGGGATATTTATCTTAAGAAGGAAGCAGTTGGGAGGATTTTCTTATGCCGTCTTGCTCTAGTGGTCGTATTGTATGCAGCATAACATGTGATACGTAAAATTAACCTGTAATGAGAAAGTAATAATGGGTTGCGAAGTATGCAATTAAAATTTCAACTAAAATATTATGTTTTCTTCGAATGTCTCTATTAATTCAACCAATTTCAGTGTCAAAACTACTTTTATTTGGATGAGAATTCTTCTAAAGCCTGATTTATATTTCTACATGATATTTTTTCCGTGATCATTTGAGAAAAACATACTTCGGGACTACTATTTCCCTTTAACTTCACATCAAATGGAATTTACCTCAAATAATGCCTTTTTCTTTGTCCTAATACTGCGAAAACTTGTCGTGAAAATCCAAAAACTGAATAACAGCATATTTTTGTAGTAAATTTAGAAATAGCCTCGACTCAATAGCTTTATAGTTCCTCTTTATATAGTTTCAGCTTAAAAAATATGCTAAAATTGTCGGCTGAACTTTAACGACCGATCACAAAAATAGGTATTTATCACCCACGTCATTCTTTTTCAGGATATGCTCGTTATTTGACTCGTTTATTCACCCCAGGGCAGATTTAATGAATCTTATTTTGGCAGCCTTAAAGTTGTAAACACAATATGGGAAAGCGCCACATCGTGGAAGGTCGTTACCGTGAAAATGAAAAACCCTCAGTATACTTATATCATTAGAGATTTATTTTCCTGATAATGCTTAGAAACAAAAAATGTCGCACCAAAATCATTCTGTGAAAGTGTCTGTCATTTTCATTACCTATTAACCAGTTTTAATACATTTTACTTTGATCGTAAGTCGCTCTAAATGCATTCTTCCACCCTGTAGTCGGCACAATTGTCACTTAAATCTATTCGAGGATATCATTGGCCATTATGTAACGCAATATAATGTCGGAAGCTGATAAGATCTGGAGTAAGCGCTTAATCCTTCGTCATCAGCACGTGCTGCGCTATATATATTGATTGACCCCTTGATTCGAGAGGGAAAAACTGGTTACCAGTCCGGGGGGGAATCAGGGTACGACGGAGGATCAGGGAAAACCCCCGAACTCGCCTCGCTTTCTCGTTCCGCCTTTACTCACACGTCGGAGCGACGCTTATTTTCAGACAGTCGAGTTGCAGCGGACGGAGCGAGGGAAGGAGAGTAGCGGCGACGGGGTATCCCTCTAGCGGCCGAGGCGGGCGTGAGTGCGGGAAGGGCGGGAATCGTTAAACAGACGTGTGTCAGTGTGTATATCGGCTGCCAACCGTGCGCGCGGAAGGTGTGAGAGCTGGGAAGGTATTCGGCCTAGCCGTGGTTAGCGTCCAGCAATCCGGGAAAGCCTACGGCGTGTCGCCGTCCTCCCCAACGCCAGCGCGCGCGTGTTCTGTGGATTTTGTGCGTGGTTTCTTCCAGTACGTGGAGGTGTTGTGCTTAAGACTCGGATGTATTCTATCTTCTGTGTGCCACGAGGTGGTTTATAACGCCACGGAATCGGGGAGTGGTGAGGAGTTGTGTGGAAACTACTCCAGTACCTTTTCCACTCCCCCTTCGACATCGTGCGTCGTGGTAGTGGTATACTTTCTGGTGGAGCGAGGTCTCTCGCCGTAAAAAAGCGTGAGGTTCCAGCGGCCATATCGCTGCCCGCTCGTCAGCTGTTTCTTCACGGATTTTTTTTCTCTCCATCTTCCTGGGAGCTTCGGAGAGGCCGTTTCGAACCATTGGACGTGGGCGCCACTGGTTTATTTCGCCCGTAAGTCACGCTTTCTTCAAAAGACCCGGCTCTCGTCGAGCTCGGCTTGGTTTTCTTTTTACCGGTTC